>JAMPIV010000915.1:0-80103 GCA_024509875.1 Oreohelix idahoensis
CAGAATTACAAAAACTAACATCTCAACATAACATTAATACCCTTAAATTAACATAACCATATAATTAAATCAATTATCTTCTACTTTTTTCACTTCCTCAACATTTCCTAACCTCAACACATTTAACAAAATACATTCCTTAACCACACCAAAACCCTTTACAATCACCCTATACCCCCAAATTAACCTACTAATAAAATACTCTAAACATTAACCTATTACAAATAATTCACCTTACCCAAAAATTTTAAATATCTTAATCCCAAATTACCAATTCCTTCAACTTATCCACTCCCAAATCTAAACACAACTTTATAAAATATCCTATCCATTATAACAATATCTAACCAAATATATTCCCATAACAATACCATTTAAACAAAACCCAATTAACAAAACCCAATTCACACCCAACATTTTACAAATAACTCCCATTTAACACTCATATAAACAAACTCCCCATCCATATAAATATTCCCATTAAAACCCTAATCACTTACTCCCCCAAAATCATTCCCACATAAACCAATTAATAACACTCCTTAAAACCTTACAAACATAAAACTTACCACAATAACTAACAAAATCCAAAATTAATACACCCTTTAATTAAACTCCTCACATTAACCACACATATTAAATAATCTCCAATTACATTAAACCTAATTAAAACACTCAACTATAATATTAATTCATTAAATTTTATACTCATCCCCTATAACCCTACTCTCACTAACTCATCATTAAAACTTCCATAACCATATCCCACATTATCTTACATCCTTAAAAAAAACCACTTTACCTTTAAACTCAAAACTCCAAAAATATCCCCTATAATACATTAATAAACTCAACAAACCCCCCCATAACATAAAACCAACCTAACTAAAACCCCCCATTAAAATCACAATATCCCCAATTCACCTTAAATAAAATATAACACCCATTTACCCATAACAAAATACAAAATACAACTTAAACTTCAACAAAAATCTCAAATTACTAAATTAATTTTAAAAAAAATAAAACCAAATAAACTTAAATTAAAATACTAACTAATAAATTAATAATAATAATCCCCAAATTACACCATTAAAAAAAATTCTACCATTAACCCCTTTAATAAAAAAAAAACCTAACTAAAAAACCTACAAAATTCTCAATTTAACATTTCAATATATACCAAATATAAATATTCTATCCTAACCAAAAACTTTTAAAACAACTTAATCTAAACATAAAAACCTTTTATCAAACTATTTTTATAAAATACCAATTAACATTTTTCAAAATACAATATACCCATTTAATTTTAATAATCTCTTCAACAAAAACTTACTTAATAAAATAATTCTATCAAATTCACTTCAATACTATCATAAACCAATAAAATATTAACCCCAAAACAATTCAAAATAATATCATCTAAACCCTCCCATAACAAAAATCACCCACTAAAAACAAAACAATAATTTTCAAAAAATAAAAATATTCCAATATTTCAAATTACCAAAATCTTTAAAAAATATACCAATTAATTTCATAAACCAAAATATATCTTAAAACCCTAACAAAAATCCCAAAAAAAACACATATTAAAAAAATTCATAATAATCCCAAATCCACCAAAACTTATTCCATAAAATAAATTAATCCCCACTTAACAAAATTAAACTCTTAAAAATCCACCAAAAACCATAAAACATAACAACCCTAATATAAAATCCCCATTAATTAACCACATCTTCAAATTAAAATTAAAACCACAACAAATAATATCAAACCTAAATTCCATAACTTTATAATAAAAATCTTAATCCCACTAAAAACAATACAAATACACCCAAAAATATTACCACCAAAACAACAATAACTAATATCCTCCCTTCAAAAAAAACAAATAAACTAAAATAATCAAAAATTACCATAACCCATTACCAATAAATAAATCCATAAACCTAAAACCAAACCAATACCCAACTAAAAAACAAAAACACCCTTAACAATAAATTCTCCTACATCCCAAAATAAAATCAACCCCCATACCATATCAAAACATTCCCCATTAAATACCAATTAAAATAAACTACTACCATTAAATATTTAAAATAAAAAAAAAACATAATAAAAACCTCTAAATAACATCATTATACCCCAAATTATTAATAAATCCCTCATTCACATAACCATTTTAAATATTTAAAAATATATACTTAATCCAACATACTAATAAAAAACCCAAAATCTAATTACCTTCATCAAATCCATTAAAACCCCAAACCATAATAACATTATTACAATAAATAATAAATAATCCTCCCCCATCCAAAAATAAAAAAAAACCCCCAATATAACTAATACAACCCAACATTATTCTCAATTCATCCAAAATCAAAACCTAAAATACAAAAAAAAACTTTCAACCACATTATCAAAATATCAAATACCCAAAATCTCCCTAACTATTACACATATTAAAACCTTTAAAAATTATAACTAAACTATAATAAAATATTCAAATCCATTCTACAATAATAACAAAACCAATTTACAATTCATTAACAACTCAATAATAATCTCAATCCTATTAATTTAAAATAACACAAAAAACATACAAATCAACTAACACAATAACATAATAACCCCAATTATACATTATCCTATTTTATCCCTAAAACCCCAAACCTTTTCATAAAACCCAAACCCTTAAATCCATACAATATCCCTAACCAAATCATATTTCAAAAAAATCCATTTTACAACAATATCCATCATTACAAAATTTAAACCCAACAACTCAAAATTCCCAAAAAAACAAATAAAACCCACTACAAAAAAATTTAACCAAAAAAAACCAAATAAAAAAAATAAAAATAAACATATCCATCCAAAAAATCATTTAAATCCTCAAACTACTTTAACTAACCCAACAAATAAACACCAAAATAAAAATATTAAAATAAAAATTTAAAATATTAAAACTAATTAATAAAATACCAATAAAAAAACAATTCATTAACCACACTAAACATTTAAACCATCAATATTTTAAATATCAAAACCCATAAACTCATTCCAAAACACTCAACTATATCCAATATAACCAAAAAATACTCCCTATTACACCCAAAAATACAATAAATCCCAAATAATTAAACCCATTACCAAAAAAAATACAAAAATAAAAACAAACATAATTTTAACTAAAAATTCCAAAAATTCCCTATCAATCTATAAAACATTTACCAAATAAAAAATTCTAAATAATCCCCCTACACTACTTTAAACTCATCATTCCAACAATAAACATTCCTCAAACTTACAAACTATAAAATCAATACTTAACTAATTCTAAACCTAAAATACAAATACATATAAAATCTTCCAAAAATATTAATAACTAACTACAATCTAATCAAATTATAATTAAACCCTTTATTAATCTACCATAACCAACCATACTTTATCATAATACCATTCCCAAAACCATCCAAAAAATACCCCAATTAACAAAATACAACACCTACCCATTAAATCCATAAAATAAAAATCTATAATAAACCAAAAAATTCCAAAAATCACTTAAAAAATTTCACTAAATCAACAACAATTAAAACAATACATCATTCTCCAAAAAAAAAACCACATTATCCCATATAATCCACAAAAAAAATAAACAACCAAAAATTCCCCCACTCTATATAAACCCCATAAAATAAAACAAAAAAAACCTAAATTAATATTCAACAATCCAAAAAAAACAAATAACCTTTATAAAATTTAAAACCAAAAAAATAATCTATAATAATTTAAAACCTAAATCAAAATACAAAATTTAAAAACCCAACAATATCATAAACCCAAATCACAACCAACCATAATTAAAAAAATTTCTAAACAAAAATATTTAAACCTAATAATAATAAAAACCCAACAAAAAAAACAAAACATTCACTTCCCCATATAAATACTTTAATAAAAACAAAAAAAAAAATTTAAATTAAAAAAAAAATACTAAAAACATTAAAAATAAAAAAATACACCAATCAACTAACTTAAAAAAAACTATTAAAACAATCATTTTAAACCCAAAAATAACACCAAAATCAACATTTACACAACCAAAAAACACTACCAAAAACAACAAAATAAACAAATAAATCACCAAAAAATAAAAATTAAAAAAAATTATACAATTACCTTAAACAATAAAAAACCATAAATCCAAACATAAATTCTAAACATACATCTCTAAAACCCTAACAATATCCAAACCCTAAATACAATAATAAAAAAAATAATATTCAATACTAATTACCAATATAAACTACTCTCCCATAACCAATTAACAAATCCAAAATCACTTTTATAAAATCCCAAAATAATCAAAATAACTTCTAAAATACAAATTTTAAAAAATCCTACATCATCAAAAATACCAACCATTTCATTTAAAAAATTTCCACAAAAAAATTTAAATCCTAAAATTAATTTAATTAAAAAAAACTCTAAAAATCCAAAAAAAAAAAAATATCCATAAAATACAACCAAAAAAAAAACTAAAAATAATCAACTAAAACAACTACAAAAAAATATCAATTACTATATTATAAACCTTCAAAAAAAAACAAAAAACCCTAAATTCCTCATATTTATACCAATTTCTTACAAACAATTAATCAACTCCAACAAAAATTTAAAACTAAAAAAATATCAAACCAATATTCCAAAAAAAATCAATAATCTAAAATATTACCTTAAATAACTTATCAAACATAAAAAATTATACCCTAAATCAAAATCACAATCATACAATATCAACTAAAAACATCCAAAAAAACAATTAAAAAAAATCATAACAAATAACTATAAAAACCATATCAATAAAAAAAAAAACTCTTAAAAAATCATCAACTAAATCCCAAAAACCTTAAAAAATAACACAAAAAATACCAAAATCTTAAAAAATCCAAAAAAAACCCCTCTAATTAACAAATTCAAAATACAAAAACCCCATTTAAATAAAATCATCACTCCTAAAACCATATAAAAAAAAAAAATTAAATCAAAAAAATCAAACAAATTCTCAAAAAATCCAACATCAAAAATATAACATTAAAAATTATTCCCAATAAAAAAACCTAATAAAAAAAAACCCTAAAAATAAAAACAATCATAAATTAAACTCAAATTCCCAAACAATCCATCTATAAAATAACAAACCAAATACAATCAACATTCATCACATCACCCAATTTAAAAATCAATAACTAAAATCAACCAAACCCAAACTTCAAAAAAACTCCAAAATACCATAAATTAAAAATAAATAAAAAAACCCATTCAAATATAAAAAATTTATTCATAAAAAATAAAAAAAATAAAAAAAAAAAAAAAAATCACCCAACCTTAAAATACAAACCATCCCCAAAACATCTACCCATATCAAAACTAATACCAAAAAAAAAAAAAAAACACTAAAATAAACACAATAAAAAAAATATAAAATAAAATATTCAAAAACCAAATCCCCCCAAATAATATCCCAAAAAAAAATCAACCCAATCAAAAAAAAAAAAAAAATCCATAAAAAAAAAATCAAAACCCAACAACTTTCAATAATATAAAAACCATCAATAAAAAAAAAAAACCCAACAATAACCCACTAAACCAAAAAAAAAACAAATAAACACAATTAAAACCCAAATTAACCAAAAACCAAAAAAAAAATATTAAAAATAATACACTATAAATTAAAAATCTTTTCAAAACTAAAAACCATACCCAAACATCCAACAAAATAACCTAACTATAAAAATTAAAAACTAACATCATCAACTCTAAAAAAACCCTATAAAAAAAAAAAAAAATAAAAAAAAATATAAAAACTCAAACCAAAAAAACTAAATTAACCATAAATCAAACCATTAAAATTTTAAAAAAAAATACTAAAACCCCAATTAAAAAAAAATTACTCCAATAAAAATAACAAAACCCAATCATACACTAACCCCACCAAAAAATATTCTAAAAAAAACAAATAAAAACCCCCTAACCCAAAAACAAACACTACCATACCTAAACCCCTAAAAAATAACCTAACAAAAAAAAAAACATAAACAAAAAAAAAAAAAAAAAATCCTCAAAAATCCATCAACATAAAAACCTACCAAAAAAAAAACTAACCATAAAAAAAAATTAAAACTTAAAATATTAAAACTAAAAAAAAAAAAAATAAACCCATCAATCCAATTAAAAAACCTAAAAAAAACTTAAAAACCACTAAAATCCTAAAAAAAATCTATCCCCCATAAAAATCAAATAAAAAAAATAAAACCTAAAAACAAACCTTAAAACCAATCCAAATCCCCAAAAAACCCATACCATAAAAAAATCATTATCCCAAAAAAAACAAAAAATCACCAATCAAAAAATCAATATCAACAATACATCAAAAAAAAAAAAAAAAAAAAAATATCAAAAAAAAAAAAACCCTACAAAAAATCCCAAAACATAAAACATTATAAAAAAATAAAAATAAAATCTAAAAAAAAAAAAAATTTCCAAATAACATCCACTAACCCCCCAATAACCCCCAAATCAACTAATCCAAAAAAAATTTCAAAAACAAAACCCCTACCTTAACCAAAAAAAAACAAAAAAATTAATCTAAAAACTAAATTATTAATCCAAAAAATTAAAAATTCAAAAAATCCAAACAATTTTCAAAAAAACAATCATTACAAAATAAAAAAAAACCAATCAAAAAAAAAAAAACACAAAATCCCAAAATTCAAAAAAACTCAACCAAAAAACCAAAAAAAAACAATAAAAAATCAAAAAAAAACAAAAAAATTAAAAAAAAATACATCTAAAAAATAAAAAAAAAAAAAAAAAAAAAAATAAAAACAAAAAAAAAAACCCTAATTTACACTAAAAACTAAAATCAAAAAAAAAAAAAAACCAAAACCCCCCCCTTAAAATTCTAATCCCAAAAAAAAAAAAATCCCAATTAACACAATAACAAAAAAAAACCCCCAAAAAAAAAAAAAAAAATCAAAAAATCAACCCCTACTAAAAACATAACAAAAAAAAACATACTAAAATAAAAAAATCATAAAAACCCCCAACCCCAAAAAAAAAAATAAAAACATAAAAAACCCTCCCCAAAAAATCCCAATCAACACCATATAAAATTCCCAAAAAAAACCTCACATAAATCCAATAAAATAATAAAACAAACACAAACCAAACAAAAAAAAAAAATTCAAAATAAAATCATCAAAAAAAAAAAATAATCCCCCCATCCCTAACAAAAAAAAAAAAAATAAAAACAAAACAAAAAAAATACAAAAAAACAAAAATAAAAAATCCAAAAATATCAACAAAAAAATAAATTTTTTAAAAAATCCCCCAAAAAAAAAAAACAAAAAAAAAACCATTAAAAAAAAAAAAAAAAAAAAAAAAAATAAATTATAAAAAAAAAAAAAAAAATACAAACAATAAATAAAAAACCCAAAAAAAACCTTCCCTTAATTTCCAAAACCACAAATCCAAAACCCCCAAAACCCATCCTAACAATTATCAATAAAATAAAAAAAATAAAAAAAACAAAAAAAAAAAAAAAAAAAAAAAACCCAAATAAAAAAAAACAAAAACATACTTAAAAAAAAAATCAAAACTATTAAAAAAAAAAAAATAAAATTACTACAATTCCATAAAACCAAAATATAAAAAAATCCAACCTAAAAAAAAAACTTACAAAACAAAAACAACACTAAAAAAAAAAAAAAAAAACAAAACCAAAAAATTCCCAACTTATAAACCAAAAAAAAATAAAAAATTCAAAAAAATAAACAAAAAAAACCCAAACTACAAAAAAAAAAAAAAAAATTAACTTCAAAAACCCAAAAACAAAAATCAAAATTCAAACCTTAAAAAAATTAAATAAAAAAAAAAAAAATACTACCATATAAAAACAAAAAATATATCAATAAAAAAATCCAAAAAAAAAAAATCACAAAAAAATAAACTTCAATTCAAAAAAAAAAAAAACCCCAAAAACAGACAACAAAAATCAAAAAAAAAAAAAAAAAAAAAAAAAAAAAAAAAAAAACCAAATTCAAATCTAAACCTAAAATTAAAAAACAAAAAAAAAAAAAAAAACATACCCACCTTAATAATATACCCCAATACCCAAAACACAACAAAAAAAAAACTAACACAAAAAAAATCCAACATCAAAAATCCCCCCAAAAAAAAAAAAACAAATTTCAAAAACACAATTAAAAATTTAAACATATCATTTACAACCAAAAAATAAAAACCCAAATCAAACAAAACTCCCAACAAAACCTAAAAACCAAAAAAAACCCCAAAAAAAAAAACAAAACCAAATCCCAAACCAAATCAAAATAATACAAAAAACAACCCAAACTAAAAACAAAAAAAAAAACCAACACATAACTACAACAAAAAAATCAAAAAAAACAAAAATCCCAAAAATCCAAACAAAACCCCAAAAAAAAAACCCCCTAAACCAATATAAAAAAACCCAACACCTAAAAATTATAAATAAAAAAAAAACCAATTACCACAAAAAAAAAAACCTAAAAAAAATCCACCCACAAAAAAAAAAATTCCAAAAAAATAAAAACAAAAAAAAAACAAAACCCACACCACAATTCCCCCCAACCACCAAAACAACAACACAACAACAATAACCAAAAAAAAATCAAAAAAAAAAAACACCCCCCAAAAAACCCTAAAAAAAACCCCCAAAATTCATTTAAAAAAAACCAAAAACCAAAAAAACCCCAACCCCATCAAATCCAATACCAAAAAAAAATAAAACCAAAAACAAAAACATAATAACCTACACTCCAAAATTAACCACCAAAAACCTACCAAAACAAAAATTCCCAACCAAATAATTACAATCCCCCCAAAAAAACCCCCCCCTACCCATCCTAAAAAATCATTTAAACCAACAAATTTCCCAAATAATCAATCCAAAAAAAAAAATCTAAAAAAAAAAAAAAAAAAAAAAAAAACCCCCACAAAAAAACAAAATTCACTAATCACAAAAAAAATATCAAAAAAAAACATCAAAACCTTCAAAAATAAAAACAAAACAAATACCCAAAAAAATCCCATAAAAACCATAAAAAAAAAAAAAAAAAACAAAAAAAACCCATCCAAATCCAAAACACCATACCCCCAAAAAAAAAAATAATTTCACCCCCCCCCCTAACATCACCCACAATCTACATTCCAAAAAATCCCATAAAAAATCCCTAAAAACAAAAAAAACAAAACCCCATCACTAATCAAAAAAAAAAAATATAACAAACCCCCCAAAAAAAACCCAAACCACCAAATCAAAAATACCAAAAACATAAAAAAAAAAATACAAAACAAAAAAACCAAAACAAAAAAACCATAAAAAAAAAAAAAATCCTAAAAAATCAAAACAATAAATCAAAAAAAAAAACAAATTCCCAATACAAAAATTCCACAAAAAAAAAAACCAAAAATTAAATACCCCCCCCCAAAAAAAAAAAAAAAAAACTAATAAAAAAACCCACCCCTAAAAAAAAAAAAAAAAAAAAAAAAAAAATCCCCCACAAAACAAAAAAAAACCCCCACATAAATAACCCCCCCAAATAAATCCCCCCAAAAAAACCATCAATATAAAAACAAAAAACCATAAAATTAAAAAACATAAAAATAAAAAAAAAAAAAAAAACCCAAAAAAAAAAAAAAAAAAACCCATTCCCTTACCCCCAAAAAAAAAAACAAAACCACATTAAATCCAAACAACCCCAAACACCCAAAAAAAAATCCAAAACCAATCAAAAAAAAAAAAAAAAAACCCTAAATTAAAAAAAACAAAAAAAAACTTCAAAAAAATAAAAAAAAAAAAACCAAAATAACCACCAAAAAAAAAAAAAAACCCAAAAATAATAAAAAAAAAAAAAAAAAAAAAAAAACCCAAACCCCACCAAACAACCTAACCCAAAATTAACCCACAAATCCACCCCACAAAAACTTAAAAAACCCATATAATCACCCCCAAAAAAAAAAAAAACCCCCAAAAACCCAAAAAAAAAAAAAAAACTAAACCCAAAAAACAAAAACACCAAATCAACCAAAAACCCCAAATAAAACCCCTTAAAACATAAAACCCCCCAAACCACAAATAAAAAAACCCCCCTAAAAAAAAACACAAAAAAAAAACCCCCAAAAAATCCCCCCCCAAAAAAAATCAAAAAAAATCAAAAAAAAACACAAACAACCCAAAACCCAAAATAAAAAACCCCCAACCCCCCCCAAAAAAAACCCCAAAAAAAAAAAAAAAAAAAAAAAAAACAAACAATCCCCCCATTCAAAAAAACAACAAATCCAAAAAAAAAACCCCCACATCAAAAAACCCAAAAAAAAAAAAAAAAAATACCTACTACAAATATAAAAAAATTAAAAAAAAACATAAAAATAAAAACAAAAAAATTAAAAAAACCCTAACCCACACAAAAAAAAAAAAAAAAACCCCCCCAACCCCCCCATAATACCCAAAAAAAAATAAAAAAAACTAAAACCCCTAAAAAAAAAATCCCAACCCCCAAAAAACAAATCTCACAAAATAAAAAAAAAAAAAAAAAAACCCCACAAAAACCCCCCCATTAAAAAAAACCCCCCCCCCCCCCCCATAAAAAACCAAACAAACAAAAATATACAAAATAACCCAAACCAAACTTCAAAAAAAAAAAAAAATAAAAAACCCCCCAACCAAACCCTTATAAAAAATTAAAAAACCCCCCCCAATACCCAAAAAAAAAAAACAAAAAAAAAAAAAAACCCCCCAAAACCCCAATAAACCCCTACAAAATTAAACAAAAAAAATAAAAAAAAAAAAAAAACCCCCCCCCCCCAAACATAAAAAAAACCCCAAAAAAAAACCCCCCCCCAAAAAAAAAAAACAAACCCCCCCCCAACCCCCCCCCCCAAAACACCCACCCCCAAAAAAAAACCCCAAAAAAACCAAAAAAAAAAAACCACACATAAAAAATTAACCAAAAACCCAAAAAAAAAAAAAACTTCAATCAAAAAACAAATAAAAACCCCAACCTCCAATACCCAAAAAATATACAAAAACCACACCCAATCAAAAAAAACCCAAATAAAAAAAAACCCCCACTTAAAAAAAACCAAACAAAAAAACAAAAACAAACACCCCCACCCAAAAAACCAAAAAAAACAACCCAACAAAAACCCAAAACAAAAAAAACCTAAAAAAAAACCCCCCAACCAAAAAATAAAAAAAAAATTACCTTAAACATTCACCAAACCCCCCCAACCAACCCACACCCCCCAAAAAAAACCTTAAAAATAAAAAACCAAAAACCTACAATAAAAAAAACCCTAAAACCCAAAACAAAACTAAAAAAACCCCCCCCCACCAAACCAACAAAAAAAAATCAATAACAAACCCAACAAACCATACCAACCACAAACCAAACCCCCCCCAACCCCAAAAAAAAAAATCAAAACAAATAAAACCCAAAACCCAAAAAACCAAACCCAAAAAAACAAAAAACCAACCCCCACTACCCCAAAAAAAAAAAATTCCAAATTAAACCCATACCAAACCCAACAAACCATACAAAAATCCACCTACAAAAAAAACAAAAAAAAAAAACAAAGCACAAAGAAAAAAACCAAAAAACAAAAAACAAAAAAAAAAATCCCCCACAAACCAAAAAAAAACCAACCATTACCATACTACCAAAACCCTAAAAACCAAACATAAAAAAACCCAAACAAAAATACAAAAACCCAATACCAACACAAAAACCCCCCTTAACCCCCTAAAAAAAAATAAACTATCCAACACAAATCATAAAAAAAAAAAAAAAAACCCAAACAAAAAAAAAATAAAAAAAAAAAATTTAACATTAAAAAAAAAAAAAACCACCAAAAACAAAAAAAAAATAAACCCAATAACAACCCATCAAACCACAAAAAAATACACAAAAAACCCAAAAATCAACCAAACCCCCTCAAAAACAAAAATAAAAACTAAAAAAAAAACCCCCCAAAACATCAAAAAAAAAAAACTAACCTAAAAAAAAAAAAAACTAAAACCCAAAACCAAAATAAAAAAAAAAAAACAAAAACCATAAAAAACCAAAACAACAAAAAATAAAAAAACCCCACCCATAACCCCAAAAACCTCAAAATCCATCACACCCAAAAAATTAATCAAACAAAAATATTCAAAAATCACCAAAAACCAAACCTAAAAAAAAAAAAAAAAAAAAAAAAAAAAAAAAAAAAAAAAACCCACTACTACAACATAATAAAAAAAACATAAACCCCTTACCTTACTCAACCCAAAAAACTCAAAAAAAAACCAAAAAACACCAAAAAAAAAAAAAAAACAACATACTTCTCTAAAAAAAAAAAATACTAACAAAATAAACCCCAACAAAAAAAAAACACTAAAAAACCCCCCAAAAAAACTTACTCAAAAAAAAAAACTAACAAAAACCAAAAAAAAAAAAAAAAAAACCAAAAACCAATAACCATCCAAAAATCAAAAATCCCAAAAAAAAAAATAAAATCCTACAAACCAAAATCAAAACAAAAATTAAAAAATCACCAAAAAAAACCCAATCAACCAAAAACTACCCTAAAAAAATAAAAAATAAAAAACATCACAAATCATACCAAAAAAAATAAAAATAAAAAAATAAAACTACCCCAAATCCCCCCCAAACACAAACCAACTAAAACTTAAAAACAAAAAAAAAACCAAAATAAAAAAAAAAACAAACAAAAAAAAAACAATCCTAAAAAAAAACCAAAAATATAACCAAAAACAATCCCCATAACAAAACTTACCCAAAAACCCTAAACCCCCCTAAAACACCTACCAAACCAACCCCCCAAAACCAATAAAACCCCCACAAACATAAAAAAAACCCATATAACCACCCTTATAAAAAAAAAAAAAATAACATACAAACCACCCCAAAAAACCAATCAAACTACAAAAAATAAAAAAATAACCCCCAACCAAACCAAAAACCAATCAAAATAACCCCCCAAAAAAACACCCCAAAAAAACAATAACCCATTTAAAATACCCCTCCCCATACAAAACCCCCACCCAAAAAAATTACCAAAAAAAAAAAAAAAAAAAAAAAAAAAAAAAACCTCCAAAAAAATCAAAAAAAAACCATCAAACAAAACTCAAAACAAAAATCACAAAACCAACCTAAAAAATAAAAAACCCCAAAATACACCTCAAAACAAAACAAAACAAAACCTAACCAACCAATTTCCAAAACAACCACCCCAAAACCAAAAACTTAAAAAAAATCAAAAAAAATAAAACCTAAAAACCCAATCCAAAAAAAATCCACAAAAAAACCATCAATAAAAAAAAACCCCCAAAAAACAACCTTTAAAAAAAACCCCACATCCCCAACCTCAAAAATTAACCCAAAACAATAACAAAAAAAAAAAACCCCCTAAAAAAACCCAATTTAACCACCCCATTAAATACCAAAAAAAATTCTAAAAAAAAAAAAAAACAAATACCAAACAATCCAAAAAAAAAACTAAACAAAAAAAAATCCCATAACCAAAAACCAATAAAAAAAAAATTCCCTAAAAAAACCCAAAAAACCCAAAAAAAAATCAAAACCAAAAACACAAAACCATATAACAAACCAAAACCAACCCTAAACCAAACCATATAAAAATCCAAAACCCAAAAAAAAAAAAACCAAAAAAACCACCTAAATATAACCAAACTTCCTTAATTTTCCATAAAACTATTCCCCCAACCCCAAAAAAAAAAAAACCCCCCATAAAAAAAAAAAAAAAACCCAAACAAAAAACAACCAATAAAACATCAAAACCCAAAAAATATCACAAATACCCAAAACTAACAAAAATTAAAAAAAAAAAAACCTATTCAAAAAACCAAATTACCAAAAACAAAAAATAACCACCAAAAAAAAAAACATCCAAACCTCAACAATCCTAAAAAAAAAAAAAAAAAAAATCAAAAATCCTAATAAAACCAAAAAAATATCATCCACAAAAAACAAAAAACCCCCAAAAAACAAAAAAAAAAAAAAAAAAAAAAAAAAAACCAAATACCCAAAATCCCCTAAACTAAAAAAAAAAAACCCAAAACTAAAAAAAACACAAAAAAAAACAAAAAAAACCCAAACCCAATCCAACAACTTAAACCAAAATAAAAACTAACACCACATTAAACACAAAAAAAAAAAAACAACATATTAACCAAATTCAAAAAATACCCAAATCCTATTTCAACTCAAAAATCAAAAAACCAAAACAAAAAAAAAAAAAAAAAACAAACAATAACAACAAAAAAAAACCATTAAAAAAACACCATACAACCACCAAACAAAAAAAAAAACAAAATCACCATCAAAACCACCTTAAATTAACCAAAACCAAATACCCAAACCCCATAAAAAAACAACAAAAAAAAAAAAAACCCCCCCAAAACAACATACCATCCCAATCAATACCCAAAAAAAAAAAAAAAAACCTAAAAAACACCCCAAATAAAAACTAAACCAAATCCCACATCCAACCCCCAAAAAACCCAAAAAAATATACAAAAATAACCCAAAAAAAAAATAAAAAAAAAAACAAAAATTATAAAATTAAACAAAAAAATCAACAATCCCCCAAAAACTTACAAAAAAAAAAAAAAAAAACCAAAATTCCCCAAACCCCTACCCCCCAAAATCAACATACATACAATCATAAAAACTATCCAACCAACACCCCCTAAACCTCAACTCAAAAAAAACAACCTACCCATAAAATCATTAAAAAACAAAAACACCTTCAAAAACCACCTACAAAAACCCCAAAACCCCATATACCCCTACCCATTATCATAAATCCCTAAAAAAAAAAAAAACACCCAAATAAAAATCAAAATATAAATATAAAATTTCATAAATACATAAAAAAAAATCCCCAACTCCCCACATTTAATTACCAAAATACACCACAAACCCCACATATTCTAAAAAACACCAACAAAAATCAAAAAACCAAATAACAACTAAAAACAATCCCAACCCTATACAACCCTCAAACTCAAATACATATCCTAACAAATATTTAAAAAACAAAAAAAATTCCCATCTTTCCTCAAATAAAAAAAAATACAAAAAAACAAACCTTACCTAATTACATATAACCCAATAATCCACCAAAAACACAAAACCAAAAACCCCAAATAACCCCCATACCTTACACACCCAAACATACTAACCAAAAAACTACTAAACCCCACAAATATCAAAATTAACTATATTACTTAATAACAAAAACATAAAAAAAAAAAAACAAAACAAAACCAATAAAAACTCCAAAATAAATCCCCCAATAAAAAACCCCTAATTAAAAACAAAAATTCAACAATCCAAAATCATCAAAAAAAATAAAAATCAAAACCCAACAAAATCTAAAATAAATAACAAAAATCAACCATTAATATTAAAAATACAAAAAAAAAAACCTATTAACTAAACCAACCCCATTAACATCCCACCATTAAACCCCAATCAACAATCCAAATTCAAATAACCCAAAAAAATAAAAAAAAACAACAAACCAAAAAAATAACATCAAATATAAAAAATAACCCCCACCAAATACCATACCAAAAACATATTACAAAAACCAAACATTCATTAAAAAAATTCATACCTAATTCAACCCAAAAAAACCCACCCCAATTCAAAAACAAAATCTTAAAACTCCCAAAAAAAAAAACCAAAATAAATCCTAAAAAACACTAACATAAAAAATTTCCTTACATCACCATCAAAAAAAATATCCTAAAAAAATCCAAAACCAAAAACACACCCAATAAAAAAATCAAAAAAAAAAATAAAAAATACTCAATCCATCTACATATTAAAAAATCAAATTAAATCAACAAAAACCCAAAATAAACCCCCAATATCAAAAAAACCCCAAAATTAAACTAAAATAAAACTACCTAAAAAAACAAAAAATAAACATAACAAACTCTAAAAAAAAACAATCAATCCCAAAAAAAAAAATAAACAAAAAAAAAAAGAACAAAAAAAAAAAAACAACAAAAAAAACCAATCCCCAAAAAATTCAACCCAAAATCCCCCCACAAACAACACTAATATACCATTAAAAAAAAAAAACCAAAAAAACCCCTTACATCTTACCCAAAAAACAAATCAATAAATAATAAAAAAAAATTAAAAAAACCCCCAAAAACCCCAAACCCCAAAACCCCCCCAAAATCATTCAAAAAACCAAAACATAATTTTCAATAAAAAATAAACAAAACCCAAAAAATCCAAAACTAAAATTCCAAAATAAAAAATACAAAAAAAACAAAACATCAATAAACTACAAAATCCAAAAATTATACAAAAATAACCCCCAAAATTTCAAAAACCACAAAAAAAACCCCCCAATATCCATCTTAACCTTCAAAACAATTAACAAAACTCTAAACCCCCCAATCTAACCCAAACAAAAAAAAACCTCTAACATAAAAAAATAAATAATCAAATACCCCCAACAAAAAACCACTACCATAAAATACAAAAAAACAACTTAAAACCCAAAAAAAAAAAACCTTCTAAAAAACCTTCTCCTAACAAAAAATCAACCCATCAAAAAAAAAAAAATTCAACAACCCTAAACCCAAACACAAAATCAAAAAAAAAACAAAAATTCAAAAAAAAAATTAATCAAACCAACAAATAAACAAAATAAAATAAATTTCAAAAAAAAAAATAAAAAAAAAAAATCAAAAAACAAAAACTCATAAAATCATTTTAAAAAAAAAAAACTAAAACCTATCCCAACATCCCCATAAAAAAATTACAAAACAAAAAATAAAACATAAAAACTATACAATCACTAAACAAAAAAAAATAAATCCACATAAAAACTAATTAACAAAACTAAAAAAATACAACAAAAAACTAATTACCCAACCAAAATAAAACACTTAACCAATAACATAAACACAAAAAAAACTTAAAACAAAAACAAAAAAAAAATCCCCCAATAAAAACTAAAAAACCCAATTACCCAAATCAATCTAAAATTACCTACATAATATTTAATCAAAACACCAAAAAAAAAAACTAAAAAAAACATAACAAATAAACCCCCCCCAAAATACCCAAAAAACAAATAAAAACACTAAAATAAACATAAATAACAAAACCCCCCAACACAATATAATCCCAAATCCATCACAATCCTATCAAAATAACAAACCAAAAATCAAAACCAACCTTTACCCCACTCAATCCCCCATAAATTACATATACCACATTAACAATCACCAAAAAACTACATAAATCCCTCATCATTTCACATCTCCCTTCTCATAACCAATTTTAATTTACCAAAACAAACTATAACCAAAAATTCCTTACCCACAACACTCACACATAAACCAACTAATTCACAATCTTTTTTCTCCACCCAAACATAACCTACTCCCAAAACAATTACATCTACATAATTCAATAAACCCATCAAAAAATACAAACCACAATCAATATAATCTAATAACACCATTAATCCTTCATTCTCATTACGCTAAAAATTACAACATTCGCCGTGCATAATATGGAAGTTCTAAAGCGTAGCCTGTTCAATCACATCATTCTGGTGGGGATTATACTCATAATTTCATTCAGTGTGGATTATAACAGTGTTCTTCAGGAATTTGTGAAAGAACAAAATGAGTCCTGCTGAAATCTGAGTTTACACATTAAGTATTTGGCGTTTAATCAGCAAGGAGCTAGAAAGTCTACGTCTGGATAGCAGAATTTGTAAGATAGGCATCATAACCTTCCTGAGTTACAAGTAAGTTATCTACGTCCACATTTGTACACGTCCGTGGAGCGGCATTTTATTCTTATGTTTATCAAGTTTAACTAATCACAAGGTGATTCGTTCATATATCAAGATCACATAATATCAAGCTGGTGCGACTTTATATCAAGTTTACGTACTCACAGTCTGTATATTCCTTCGTATAATCATACATTGGAGAAATTTGGAACGATTACGACTCTATAGATTAACATTCATCAGTGTGGTAAAACTTAGTGTATCCCATCATCAGTTGATTATTTACCTAGTTTTACTATCATATTTAATTAGCTACAATTTTACATTTCAAGTGTGAATTGTCTTTCACAACAATCCTTTTTTCTTTATACTAACCCTATATATTTAACAAATAACATATATTGGTGTTGATCGTTAATTAGTTATTCAGTGATATTATTCGTGCTGTCTGTGTTAAGAATTTACACATAGGCAAAATCTTTCATTTTGGAGGCTGGGATTCTTTCTTTATCGAGATCTGAGGGAAGAACTCAATGTCGCATGGAACCTGAATTCAACTCTTCATGATTTATTAGATACCACTAATTAGTGGAGAGCATTCGCCTTCCCTTCTTCTTGTCCCTATCTTGAATAGCTCTCTCTTTCTCTCTCGCTCTCTATCTCTGTCTCTTTTATTAACGAGACCTTCTTGATCATATTCCAAAGGCCATTTCCATCATACACCTATCATTCTTAGCAGTGCGATAATTGGTGTCCCACCCGGTATAACGGCGCGACACATACCAGTTACTTTAAAAAAAAAATGCCAAGTACAAGATGAACTAAAAATACCAGTAAATACAAAATGACTCCTGCTCAAATTGGGAACCGGCTACTTCAGAATAGAGGAACCCATCTGTGAAGAATATTATGAACCTAATGTTTTTAAACACTTCTTGCTGGAATGCTAGAAATACGACCAACATAGACAAAACACTACTACAAAAATTGCAAAATAGAACTAAATGTAGAAAATTTAATTGGCACCAAATCCCCCCAAGCACTACAAACAATTATTAAAACAATATATCACAAAAATAAAACCAACAGTTTAAAAGACGACATGGTAAAAGAAAAAAATATTCGAAAGTATAGCAAACTCTTTAAAAAAAAAAGATTGGAATATAGAGTATATATACTGGTGCATGTTCTAAATCTGTGAAGTATACTTAAACAATGCTATCTTTTTTATACCTTTAACACACGTGATTTCTGTCAGCGTGTGTGTGTTGTTACGAATTTGCCACCCCTGCTTTTCAGTAGGGGTCCATCAGTGGCCAAAACTCAAGAGTATCTAATATGGATCTTCAAAGGTGTCTACCTTCGCACAAAATTACTCTTGGCAGAGTTGTAGATAGAAGGAAAATTACGCTTCTATCTCAAGGGAGTGTTCATACGATATTTCATAAGCCAAGAACAATGCTGCATTGGGCCGAGCAATTGTTAACTTATATCTGATCCGCCGCCTTTTATGAAGAATTAAGCAATTATTAATTTCAGCTCGTTCAAGCCCCCACCCTGATTTACTCAGCGAAATTCTTATTATACAGGTATAGCTCTGTTTAGAGTGTATTTAGTAAATTGACTGAGACAAACATTCAAAATGATTAAATCGAAGTTAAATTTGTATATTTACAAAGAACAAAATTTAGTAATCACTTACGTTTTAACAGTTAAAAAAAAAATTGGATAATCTTTAACAGAAAGTTATCATCACTGTTGTGATTTATTGGAGGTTTGAAAAGAGGTCACTTGGCAGCTTTTAAGTTTGACTTAGCTGCAAATGGTAGGTTCTGCTCCCGCTGGGTTGTTGGGTTCTGTGCAGATAGGTCACTAGAGTTCTCACTTCTCTGGTCAAGATTAAAGGCGCAGCACGTACCAAGTAAGATCAGAGAGTAACTGCAAAGCTGGTTCCCCCGTCTCTAAGACCCTCTGATGATAGTGTCTAGTTCTACGTCAGTCCACTTTTACCCTCACTTTGTTCCAGAGATTAGTACCCGCACTGGTACCACCAACAACTATGGTAAAAGAAACAAAACGCTCTCTTGAGTATTGCGTTTTTCGGCACATAGTTTTGGGTCCCTTTCTCCTATTCCACCATCCCATCTACCTCAGAATTTACCCTCGATGAGAATTAAGCTTAATCCCTCGAGAGAAAACTTTCTTTACATTTAAATTGAATAGCTTCATATTTACTTTACATTCAAATGAAAAGGTTAATAGTATAGATATAATACTTTTACGTTTACATTTACATTGGTTGGAAAATGTTCACAAAAAAGATTGAATATGTTTTCTGTTACATCTACATTGGTTGAAAACTTGTAAACTTTTATTATTTTTAAGTGAATAAGTTTAGACATTTTACACTGGTGTGTAAATGTAAATATTATAGTTAGAATATTCATTATTTCTTTCATCTTTTCCTCCCTGCTCTATATAGAACTTGGGACTACCTATGCTTTTAGTTTTCTTTAAGAAACTAGCAATAAAGCAGTCATCAGCCCTTGCAGTTGTGGTTCATGAAATCATCATTCTATACGCTGAGGTTGCCAGCCTCAAATGACTAGGACATCCACTAGCGATTTTCACATATTAATATTCACATGGCAATATATATATATATATATATATATATATATATATATATATATATATATATATATATATATATATATATATATATATATATATATATATATATATATATATATATATATATATATATATATTAGTTCACATGTTAGTAATGAAAAATATAGAATGTAAAATGACAACTTACGTCAATCTTGGCTCACAGACTGTTTGCTCAGAGAAGTAGGTTTAAGGCACTGGCGATGCTTTTTTCCACGTGTCTGGGGTGTTGTTATTTTAACACTAGATTCCCTCTATGACTCCGTGTTTCAGTTACCTCAGATTCTGGTTCAATATTAAAATGGTTTCCTGGGCTCTTTAAGTCCTTCAAGATGTTCCACAAAGTCCGGTCTGATAAAGGGAATTATGAGTTCTAACTTCTGGCCGTATGGTTTCATCTTGGCAAGCGATTCCCACTGTGTATTAGAACTGCGAAAATGCCAGGTTATATGGCCCTTCTTCCCCGCATTTGTTTTGTTACGATGCTAAGAAAGCTCCAATAGTTTCAAACATGCGTGTTTTGTGGGGTAATTTCAAAATTATTTCCGCCTGAAATAATATGCTTGATGCCAAAGGTCACGTCTCCCAAATATGGAATGAAAATATCATATCCTCTATCGGCAATGTTTACAAATAACTAATTATTACTTTAACATGAAGTAATGTCTTTGTAACAAGGTGTGCCGTAATCGATGATGTCATGCATGTCTGCTCAAAATGTGTCGCACAGACGAAGACACAAAATCCGTCTCTTTACCATCTTGGCAAAGAACGCACCCTGGCCTCATCAGTGATTAAACAAATGCGTTGGGCGATTTTAGTGTTAATCTGCAGTCTGATGTCAGCCACACCCGAGATTAACCCATGGTTGTCGATTAATTATTATCTCAGCCGTTCATTGCAAAGCAGGGAGAAACGGGTAACCAAACAGACATGACGACTTATCAGTGAGAGGAGTGTAAGAATGTTTGAAAATATAAACTATCTGCTACATAGCAGGGAAAGAAAAAGGTGGCGACCCGGAAATTCCAGGTAGTCAGTCCTCATTTCAAGTTTGAAACGGGTACTGCCGTAGTGGATAAGAGATCGAGAAGAGGTCGCCCCAATCCATCCTGTCACATGTGTTATGATTCATAGCGACTATCATAATCATAACTTTTATATGCTTTGAACTGCTGATTCATGTCAGTTAATTTTGATAGCAGTACTGATAGTACTGATACTGATCCTATCTACTGAGACTGATTCTAGACAATGGATTAGGACCATGGACGTCTCTAACTACAGAATTAATCAGTTCTTCCTCTTGTTTACTCCCTCAGCTCCCTGTTAGTGCTGAATGCAGGTATACTCTCAATCATGCAGAGAAACATTACTGCACCCTCCCAGAGAATTACCACTACTTAATGTAAACCTTACCCTCAGAAAGGGAAACCGACTTACTACCAACGTGTGGCAAGCAACCCTAAGCAGAATCCTTGCATTAGATAATCATAACACTAAAGAAGACAGCACACAACAGAAAAGCATATAAGAACACCAACCAAACATAATCTATCTATCTATCTATCTATCTATCTATCTATCTATCTATCTATCTATCTATCTATCTATCTATCTATCTATCTATCTATCTATCTATCTATCTATCTATCTATTTATCTATCTATCAGATCGTGGGGTCTGAATAGCCATGGCAATTACATATAAACCAAAGAAACATCAAATTGTTAGCCTTCCATTCACGTCTACACACACGCATAGATTGTCAACTCTGGACAGAGGTAAGGATACAGTTGAACATGAATTGTCAACACTTACTTAATTATCTCAGACCTAATGGTCTTTTATATTTGGACATGCGCCCTAATATAACCGACTAGGTTGAACGGGACGCGCCTCGCCAAAACGAGGCAAAAGTTTTACATTAAAAAAAAAAGAATTGTCAACACTCGACAGACACACCAAAACACGGAATGTGAGCACTCGATAGGTACCCGACTACTAATAGATATAAACTGTCAACATTCATGTCGCTACACTTGGACATACACTGCCAACTTCGATCTCTCTCAGTCAAGATCTGATCTCTCTAAGGCATAGATTACACTGTGGTAAAGTGGGATGTTATAAATATTTATAGGGGACTTAGTGTACTGACTGAGATCAGCTGTGAAGGTATATATATATCTAATAAGAGTAGGGTATTATATATAACCTTACTTGCTGCCACATATGTATACCTCAGTCAGAATTATTCTGGAATAGTGTGATGACTACGTTATATGTCTAGGGTATGTGTATGATGAAGTGTAAGTCAAAACAACAACAGACAGATAAACAATTTAATTTATTCCACTACACTTGACAACACTGTGACACTCACATACATAAAACACTCTACAAGGATATCTTAAAGGAGTCACTGATAACTTTTCAAATAACAATATGTATTTATTGCTGTCATGAATGTATATGTGTCCTGATTCAAATACAAAGGAACCAGGAATCACAATCAATTTTAATTACAAGTTATATGTACAGAATTTATCAATATGAATCTTGTAGTGACATATATTTTTAATAGTATCCTATGTGTGTCAGTTGTGTAGTAGTAATATGAGGTAATACTGGTTTTGTTTTGTTCAAGCTCTGTTGGTATTTGTCATCATGACTTCAATAGTTTGTCTTTATTGGAACTAGTATTGGAGATGTTCTCAGTTCCTGATATTAAAACAATTAAATTCCCCTCTTAATTGTATTTTACACTGTCATTTTAAGATGGGGGTACATAATGTTGAGCTCAGCTGGCCACATCAGCTTATCTTGCGTGATGGCGGCAGGAAAAGACTCCTCTGCTCGATTTCTCCCCTGGGCTCTGGAGACACCTCACTGATAGCTAAATGGACCAAGGAGTATGCTGTCCGACTCTGGATTCAGCAAAGCTCTGACCAGGTGCTGCTCAATAACGTTAAGACCACGGTCCCTGAAAACAAGAAGGATGTACCTTCTACTTCATAACTAATTGATACTCTAGTTCTACACTGAGCACAATACATCACAAACATTGAGTTCAGAGCGTTAGGCCAACTGTCAGCTTCATCTGAAATACTTTATACCAGTATTTCCCTCCCTAATGGTTACTACGCCTCTGCAATTCCAGCATTATTTCTGTCTAATCAATAATCTAGGTGTCAGTGTACTGTTTGGCCATTCCATGCCGTTTTACTTTCCTCCGACACCTTCTGTTCAGGCTGGAGCATTATAGGCTTTACATCATGTTTGCTACTGAACTACACATATATACAGGCATAAATTAACAATTTACATTCAATTTTCATTAAAAGATATTGAATATTTCAAGCTTACCACAATTCATAGAATAATAAACAGTTTCGTTGACTGGCAATGGATATAGCACAACTCCGATCTGCCGATGTTCCAGGCTTTATTTTATATAAAATATACACTGGTGCTCAACGTACTGCTTCTTAGTAGGTTTATTACAAGATGTGGCAATGAACAGACGCTCTGAATCAAGTATATTCGCAGCTCTACCCAATGAAACCACGTCTCCACATCTTTTCAAAAAAAGTACCCCTTCTATTCGTTTCCCATAACAACGCAATATAGTATTTATAGCCCGACCAATCGTGTTTAGTCTTATATTTGTTGCGCTCCAATCAATTTGGAGTTAACATGGTAGGCTATTTCCGTAACGTAAGGTTTTTTCAAACACGTTATAAAAAAATTTTATGAGCAGAAATGAGTTCATGCTGTCAGGCATCCCCACTATTTTATTTTGGTTATAATTTATTAATTCCTAGACTATTTGCGTAACGTTTTACATATTCTTTGTCAGCAAGCCCTAAGGAACCCAAATATACAAATTTAAAAGAGCTAAGTGGCTGCGTTCAAAATATGCAATTTCTTCTACCTCCTGTTTCGAAGATGTGCTGTCTGGGTACTGTAATGTTTTCAAACGTAAACCCATCTAATGTCATCTTTTCTAATAAGCGTTTTCCAGTTTTTTAAAACCTAACTCTGGGAAGGTTAGTGTTTTTATCACTGTCCGTCTGAAAAAAAAGTTAGTGCATGTGGCCTTACACGCGTGATAGTAGTAATTGTGTATCGCGCGACGCGAGTTTAGTGTTGCATGTGTTCCTGATTTTCAGCCCTCCCTTCTTTCTATTTGAGTCCATCTGTTCGTTCGTTTTGGTAACGTAGTATAATTAATGTTAGGATTAATTTAGGTCATTACGCAGTGTGCCTCTCAATGTTTTTCTTAGAAATGCAATACCCGTTTTAATGTGTTGTGGAAACGCTTGTATTTATGCAGTGGCTTATATTTAACGTGGAAACGTTACAATTTGCAGACGAAGCATAAAACAAAGGGGGATTTCGAGTACATTCTTTGTGACAGCACTGTTATTTTACCATTGCTCTTTTCTTTATTAGAATTTATTTGTTAGGCTTTATATTTACCTGATAATTTATATATGTGGATTAGAATATTTCACGACACCTCCCCTCTTAAAACAGACATCCCATGTCAGTCCTTTATTCCATATGCACATAGATAAATGTAAGTCAACTTGACTTTACTCTGCTGTGGTGCTATCATGGTTTTATGTAGTTGGGTCCATTCAGAGTAGGCACTACTCATGAAATCTGCCTCAGACTTCTACAACCAATAATATATTTCGGGTATGTTACTGAACAGCCGCAAGTGTGAATGCTTGTCTTAATGCTGCTTCGCAACCCGTATTCACCATTTCTCTTCTCTGAGTCTGCGCAATGACATGTCCAGAGAACATTATATTTCCCTCAAAATGTACGTTATGAGGAGATAACATATACCTGGTGATAGCAGAGTTTTCGTAGTGGATCCCATAATCTTCTTATTATCCTGTATGAAACATTCGGAATATCCTCAATCAAAGAGGCAACTCAGGGATTCATTACGTTCCTCCGAAATGTTTACATCCAACAATTTTCTCATCATTCTAGAGAAGACACTAGGCGCATTCTTCAATCCAAATGGCAATCTATTAAACTCATAGTGTCCTTCTGAGGTACTAAAAGCTAGGTATGGTCTAACCTCAGGCTTTACTGGAATCTGATAATATCCTTTACTCAGATCCACTTTTGAGAAATATTTAGCTTTATTTAGTCTGGCAAACAGCTGATTTGTATCCGGCAATGGATCCACCTGTCCTTCTGTAATAGCATTCAGTCTCCTGTAATCTATACAGAGTCTATGTTCTCCAGAGGGCTTCCTTAAGAGTACAACACCGGAACTATACGAAGATTCACTGTGCGAAATAATTCCTTCCTTCAACAGATAGTCTATCTCTTCCTTCAAAGCTTTCTCCTTAGCAAACGGAATCGAATATGGTTTCATACAGACAGGTGTGGGGTCTATCAGTTTCATATCATATTCCAATAGGTTTGTATGCCCTGGTCGGTCTGTTAACACCTCTGCATGATTATTTAGAACCTGTTGCACTCTCTCTTTCTGAGTTTTCGTTAAATGTGTACTGATTTTCACCTGTGCTGCTGTCTCACAGGGGTGTAATGGATATTCAAATGATGAAAGTGGTTCCTTTTTCATCTCCATGGCGATGGACAAGGTCAACAAGTGTGTCTCTTCCTGATGTTCTCTTTCCAAATATTTCTTCAGGAGATTCACATGATAGATTTTTTCTTTCCCCTTCTTATCTATCTTATAATTTGTTCTAGACACCTTCTCTAGAAACTGTATATGGACCCTGCCATCCAATTTGTAACTTATTCTGACTCCCGGGCAAAAGAAGCAGTACTTTCTCTCCCACAGCCAAATCTCTGTCTTTCGGCTTCTGGTTATGATAGGCAGCATGTTTCTTCCTGGCTTATGAAGATGTAATGTTTTCCTCTGCCTTTTCATCAGTCCACGTTCTTAACAAAGCTACATATGGACCTTTAATTGTGTGGACCTATTTGTCCATGCACCGGTATGGTCTCTTCCACTCGAAGCTCTATAGTGATGATTTTTTCCTCCCAGAATTATCATGCACAAAACGACCGCTACCAATTTTTCTCTTGGGGTTGTCTCCCCACTTAAAATTCTTGATGAGAGATTTCCTCTCTACATCCTCTTCCTCCAGTTTGTTTAAGTCCGATTGAGGGATTTTCGGCTTATCCTGGGGTAAGACATCTTTTTGCACTCTCCGCATAGTGGCCATTGTAAAACAGTTAAGTGAAGCTTGTCCGTGAAAAGGGGCTTCCCATTCCATTTGGTCCACTTTATCAAATCTATTTTTCTTTTTATTATCAGGCCTAATTTTGCCCCGTGGCGTGTCCAGGTCCTGATCAATGTTCCCACTTGTGGGTGTTCCCTCATGTGCTATGCTACACCTTTCTACAAAATTCTCAATGTCCCATCTTGCTTTGGGCCAATAATAATTGTGAGCCACCTTTTGAATGATGGTACCTATTTTCTCATGGTCCCCATCTGGTTTCACATGTAGGCTCCTTATTAAGTCTGCCCTATATCTTTTAGGAAGTACCAGTTGTCCCTGACCTTTGGATCTAGCTCCAGTCTTCCTATACATCAACTTGTTTTTCATGTAAAAATCTCCCTTGCCTGGAGTTGTATGACAAGTTGACAATTTTTTGAAACAAGGCTTGAGTGTTTTATCCCCAGCCTGTGCCTTCCTCATCTCTTCTGGAGTGGTATCCAACATAATATCCTCCTCCTGTCTTGAGGTCGACCTGACCTGAAGGGTGGCCATATACACAGGTTTCCTTCTGCAACGGTCAGTGTCATGATTGTCCATCTGACAATTCTTACACCACCTTTTTCCTTGGTTGAAAGATTTTCTTTCATCATATTTCCTTTCATCGAATTGTGGGAATTTATTTTTATTTTCATACCGTGGCCTATCAAACTGGTGCTTACCTTTGTTTTGATCCCTAGGATCAAATTTATTAAAGTTCTATGGTGCCCTAAAGTTATCCACTTGTTTCTTTTTATTACCTGTTACCTCTGCTTGAGCTGATTGATACCTTTCAGCAACATTTAGCAACTCACCCAGCCTCTCTGCACCTTGTTCCATGAGAAACTTTCTCAGGTCTGGAGCCATGGACTCTCTTAATTGCTCTATAAGGACCATTTCCTTAAGGTCTTGGGTTTTCCCCAGAGAAGTCCATTTCTCCAAGTATGTCTCTATTCGTGCAGAGAACTGGTGATAGGTTTCACCTGACAGTAGTTTAGCATTCCTAAATTTTTTCCTATAAAATTCTGCATTCTTTTCATATCTTAACAAAAGAGCCTGCTTTAGCATGTCATAATTTTCCTGATCACTTCTGCTCATTTTTGCAAAAACTTCATAAGCTGCCCCACGAAGTCCTTGAGATAACTTTAAGCTCCACCTTTCTCTCTCTAACCCATATGTGGTAGCTAATAGTTCATACCTATTTAGATAGCTCTCTATATCATCGTCTTTCTCAACAAAATGATCTAAATGAAAATTCATAGCTGAGGTTGAGGCTCCTTGGCTAGCAGTGGCATCAGAGGCAAAGGGACTGGCACAATTTTCAGGAGCATGGCCCTGAAACTCAAACTCCCTTAGTCGTAACTCATGTTCCCTTTGTAATCTCTTCTCCTCCTTTTCTGCTTCCCTTTCTGCAGCTAATCTCTTCTCTTCTCTTCTCTTTCTGCAGCTAATTTCTTCTCTTCTCTTTCTGCAGCTAATTTCTTCTCTTCTCTTTCTGCAGCTAATTTCTTCTCTTCTCTTTCTGCAGCCTGTCTTCTTTCCTCGGCTTCCCTTTCTGCAGCTAATCTTTTGTCTTCTCTTTCTGCTTCCAATTTCTTAGCCTCAGCCTCAATCTGCAACCTCTTAATTTCTTTTTCAGCCTCTAATTTTCTTTCGGCCTCTTTTTCTAATCTTCTTTCTTCCCGTTCAATAAATTTGTCACATTCAGTAGTGACATAGGCAACCATAACTTGCCCATCTAATCCTAACTCTTTTGCAGTCTGAACAGCAGCAGATCGAAACTTGGCTAAGTCCGCCATTGTCTATCAGGTAAGTTTATAAAATGTCTAACTAACAATTCAATCTCTAAATATATATCTAATGGACAACACAGGCACCGAGAGCTCAACCTTATTTAATTCCACCCAAGGATACCTTTTAATTCTTATATTCCCTGAAGTGAATTACCCCCCAATATTTTTAATAGGGAAAGATTCAAAATCCCAAGAGCGAGACCCCAATATATGTGGTAAAGTGGGATGTTATAAATATTTATAGGGGACTTAGTGTACTGACTGAGATCAGCTGTGAAGGTATATATATATATCTAATAAGAGTAGGGTATTATATATAACCTTACTTGCTGCCACATATGTATACCTCAGTCAGAATTATTCTGGAATAGTGTGATGACTACGTTATATGTCTAGGGTATGTGTATGATGAAGTGTAAGTCAAAACAACAACAGACAGATAAACAATTTAATTTATTCCACTACACTTGACAACACTGTGACACTCACATACATAAAACACTCTACAAGGATATCTTAAAGGAGTCACTGATAACTTTTCAAATAACAATATGTATTCATTGCTGTCATGAATGTATATGTGTCCTGATTCAAATACAAAGGAACCAGGAATCACAATCAATTTTAATTACAAGTTATATGTACAGAATTTATCAATATGAATCTTGTAGTGACATATATTTTTAATAGTATCCTATGTGTGTCAGTTGTGTAGTAGTAATATGAGGTAATACTGGTTTTGTTTTGTTCAAGCTCTGTTGGTATTTGTCATCATGACTTCAATAGTTTGTCTTTATTGGAACTAGTATTGGAGATGTTCTCAGTTCCTGATATTAAAACAATTAAATTCCCCTCTTAATTGTATTTTACACTGTCATTTTAAGATGGGGGTACATAATGTTGAGCTCAGCTGGCCACATCAGCTTATCTTGCGTGATGGCGGCAGGAAAAGACTCCTCTGCTCGATTTCTCCCCTGGGCTCTGGAGACACCTCACTGATAGCTAAATGGACCAAGGAGTATGCTGTCCGACTCTGGATTCAGCAAAGCTCTGACCAGGTGCTGCTCAATAACGTTAAGACCACGGTCCCTGAAAACAAGAAGGATGTACCTTCTACTTCATAACTAATTGATACTCTAGTTCTACACTGAGCACAATACATCACAAACATTGAGTTCAGAGCGTTAGGCCAACTGTCAGCTTCATATGAAATACTTTATACCAGTATTTCCCTCCCTAATGGTTACTACGCCTCTGCAATTCCAGCATTATTTCTGTCTAATCAATAATCTAGGTGTCAGTGTACTGTTTGGCCATTCCATGTCGTTTTACTTTCCTCCGACACCTTCTGTTCAGGCTGGAGCATTATAGGCTTTACATCATGTTTGCTACTGAACTACACATATATACAGGCATAAATTAACAATTTACATTCAATTTTCATTAAAAGATATTGAATATTTCAAGCTTACCACAATTCATAGAATAATAAACAGTTTCGTTGACTGGCAATGGATATAGCACAACTCCGATCTGCCGATGTTCCAGGCTTTATTTTATATAAAATATACACTGGTGCTCAACGTACTGCTTCTTAGTAGGTTTATTACAAGATGTGGCAATGAACAGACGCTCTGAATCAAGTATATTCGCAGCTCTACCCAATGAAACCACGTCTCCACATCTTTTCAAAAAAGTACCCCTTCTATTCGTTTCCCATAACAACGCAATATAGTATTTATAACCCGACCAATCGTGTTTAGTCTTATATTTGTTGCGCTCCAATCAATTTGGAGTTAACATGGTAGGCTATTTCCGTAACGTAAGGTTTTTTCAAACACGTTATAAAAAAATTTTATGAGCAGAAATGATTTCATGCTGTCAGGCATCCCCACTATTTTATTTTGGTTATAATTTATTAATTCCTAGACTATTTGCGTAACGTTTTACATATTCTTTGTCAGCAAGCCCTAAGGAACCCAAATATACAAATTTAAAAGAGCTAAGTGGCTGCGTTCAAAATATGCAATTTCTTCTACCTCCTGTTTGGAAGATGTGCTGTCTGGGTACTGTAATGTTTTCAAACGTAAACCCATCTAATGTCATCTTTTCTAATAAGCGTTTTCCAGGTTTTTAAAACCTAACTCTGGGAAGGTTAGTGTTTTTATCACTGTCCGTCTGAAAAAAAAGTTAGTGCATGTGGCCTTACACGCGTGATAGTAGTAATTGTGTATCGCGCGACGCGAGTTTAGTGTTGCATGTGTCCTTGCTTTCATTCGCCCCTCTCTCTTTCTATTTGAGTCCATCTGTTCGTTCGTTTTGGTAACGTAGTATAATTAATGTTAGGATTAATTTAGGTCATTACGCAGTGTGCCTCTCAATGTTTTTCTTAGAAATGCAATACCCGTTTTAATGTGTTGTGGAAACGCTTGTATTTATGCAGTGGCTTATATTTAACGTGGAAACGTTACAATTTGCAGACGAAGCATAAAACAAAGGGGGATTTCGAGTACATTCTTTGTGACAGCACTGTTATTTTACCATTGCTCTTTCCTTTATTAGAATTTATTTGTTAGGCTTTATATTTACCTGATAATTTATATATGTGGATTAGAATATTTCACGACATACACTGACAAACAACATTTTTTCTTTCTTATATAAGAATAAGTGTTCTTAGGTCAGTTTCTTGCGCTGATTTCAAATCTGAAATCCGTTTATCTCTATCACATCGGGTTCTTAAGATATTTGTGAATAAATATATTTTTGGAAAACCGTTATTTGCTCCGTTTCATTTTTACTATATAACTTATTAAAAATTAATAAAAAGCAACATAATTCTACTTTTTATACTGCTAAAAGATGCGTGACATATGTTACGTGAGTTTTCAAATAGTTACTGTATTTTGAAATAATTCTGAGCAAAATATGGCTTCTAGAAGTTGTAGAAATTCGGCTGATCTGTTCTGTTACGTGTGCGGATATTTTACCGATCGTGTTGACCAGAAAAACTTTACACCATTACTAAAGAAAGAATATTAACTTTATTTCGATTCGAAAGTTGATGATGCAAATAAATCTTGGAAGCCAAATGCAGTTTGCTCGATACATTGGCAAGTTCGTTATGAAAATCACCGAAGCATAAGTCGATGCCTTTTGGAGTTCCAGTAATATGGCGTGAACCAACAAATCACGGTACTGATTGTTACTTCTGCTTGACAAATATCCATGGTTTCACTTTTAAAACTAGAAAGTCTGTGGTTTATCCAAATATTGAATCAGTTTCGAAACCAGTGCCTCATGACCCAATCACGTGTCCGATCCCAGTACCACCAGAACAATATCCGTTGGACGTGAATGAACCATCAGAAAGTGATAGTTTACCTGCTTTAGAAACTAATTCTGACTTGGATTACATACCGGTGAATGATGGTGTTTACCTTATTAACCATTCAGAACTTTCAGATCTAATACGTGATCTTGCTCTTACCAAAGGACAAGCGGAATTACTCGGTTCGCGACTCAAAGAATGGAATCTTTTAGCGCCCAATACTCCAATATCTAAATTTCGTCATGGACACAGAGAACTTGTTCAATACTTTGAGATGGATGATGACATTTGCTATTGCAAAGATGTAAACGGTCTAATGGTGCACCTCGGTCATGAGCACATAGTCAACTAATATGAAAAATTAAGACAACAGAAAAAACAACAGACATGAGTGGCTTACCCAGGATTTGAACACTGGACCTTCCGTGCGACAACCCCGCCTAGCCATGCAAGCGAATCACACTATCCGCTCTGCCATCTACGCATCATCAAAAAATGATGTTTCAATTGGCAGGTCAATAGTGCGAACCACAATACACGACACCAGAAGTCCTCCATGGGCAGTTCAGCCTATTAATGACGCAATCACTTCTGTTGTATTTCTATCAAGCAGTATAGGCCGAATCCAACAAGACCCTTAGGACCTTAATACTGTGTCCAGTAAATGATTGTAGACTAGAACAGTGAGAACAGGATAGTGGGTAGGTTTGGTATTGTACAAACATTTATTACAAATAAGGGAGGGGAACCTGAGGCCTGTAAACAGTAAATTAATATGAAATTAATATGAAACAAATATAAAGGTATGTTATCAGGCACTCGCAGGAAATAAAGAAGTAGAACACCAGACAACAGAAAAACAACAGACATGAGTGGCTTACCCAGGATTTGAACACTGGACCTTCCGTGCGACAACCCCGCCTAGCCATGCAAGCGAATCACACTATCCGCTCTGCCATCTACGCATCATCAAAAAATGATGTTTCAATGGCAGGTCAATAGTGCGAACCACAATACACGACACCAGAAGTCCCCCATGGGCAGTTCAGCCTATTAATGACGCAATCACTTCTGTTGTATTTCTATCAAGCAGTATAGGCCGAATCCAACAAGACCCTTAGGACCTTAATACTGTGTCCAGTAAATGATAGTAGACTAGAACAGTGAGAACAGGATAGTGGGTAGGTTTTGGTATTGTACAAACATTTATTACAAATAAGGGAGGGAAACCTGAGGCCTGTAAACAGTAAATTAATATGAAATTAATATGAAACAAATATAAAGGTATGTTATCAGGCACTCGCAGGAAATAAAGAAGTAGAACACCAGACAACAGAAAAACAACAGACATGAGTGGCTTACCCAGGATTTGAACACTGGACCTTCCGTGCGACAACCCCGCCTAGCCATGCAAGCGAATCACACTATCCGCTCTGCCATCTACGCATCATCAAAAAATGATGTTTCAATGGCAGGTCATAGTGCGAACCACAATACACGACACCAGAAGTCCTCCATGGGCAGTTCAGCCTATTAATGACGCAATCACTTCTGTTGTATTTCTATCAAGCAGTATAGGCCGAATCCAACAAGACCCTTAGGACCTTAATACTGTGTCCAGTAAATGATAGTAGACTAGAACAGTGAGAACAGGATAGTGGGTAGGTTTGGTATTGTACAAACATTTATTACAAATAAGGGAGGGAAACCTGAGGCCTGTAAACAGTAAATTAATATGAAATTAATATGAAACAAATATAAAGGTATGTTATCAGGCACTCGCAGGAAATAAAGAAGTAGAACACCAGACAACAGAAAAACAACAGACATGAGTGGCTTACCCAGGATTTGAACACTGGACCTTCCGTGCGACAACCCCGCCTAGCCATGCAAGCGGATCACACTATCCGCTCTGCCATCTACGCATCATCAAAAAATGATGTTTCAATGGCAGGTCAATAGTGCGAACCACAATACACGACACCAGAAGTCCTCCATGGGCAGTTCAGCCTATTAATGACGCAATCACTTCTGTTGTATTTCTATCAAGCAGTATAGGCCGAATCCAACAAGACCCTTAGGACCTTAATACTGTGTCCAGTAAATGATAGTAGACTAGAACAGTGAGAACAGGATAGTGGGTAGGTTTGGTATTGTACAAACATTTATTACAAATAAGGGAGGGCAACCTGAGGCCTGTAAACAGTAAATTAATATGAAACAAATATAAAGGTATGTTATCAGGCACTCGCAGGAATTAAAGAAGTAGAACACCAGACAACAGAAAAACAACAGACATGAGTGGCTTACCCAGGATTTGAACACTGGACCTTCCGTGCGACAACCCCGCCTAGCCATGCAAGCGAATCACACGTATTGTGGTTCGCAATATTGACCTGCCATTGAAACATTATTTTTGATGATGCGTAGATGGCAGAGCGGATAGTGTGATTCGCTTGCATGGCTAGGCGGGGTTGTCGCACGGAAGGTCCAGTGTTCAAATCCTGGGTAAGCCACTCATGTCTGTTGTTTTTCTGTTGTCTGGTGTTCTACTTCTTTAATTCCTGCGAGTGCCTGATAACATACCTTTATATTTGTTTCATATTAATTTACTGTTTACAGGCCTCAGGTTTCCCTCCCTTATTTGTAATAAACTATGGCATTTGCCACTGGTAAATACTGCAATACCTTCATGCTGAAGCAAAAGACGTGATGTAATAGGCAGCGGAAACTCTTACTGATTGCAAAGCGCTTGCAGAAAAACAGATAGTGATCTTTACAGATCTTGTCAGTAATAACAGCCCCGAAGAGCACCATGCTAAGGGTTTGAAAAATCTGATAAACTCACTTGAAAGCTTGGCCAAAAGCTTCAACAAGTGCACAGTGCAATGGATACCAGCCCATTGCATCATTCCAGACAATCAAGAGCCGGAATTACTTGCTAAAGATAGGGGATTGCTACAACAAAATGATACAGGGACAACTTAAGAAATGGCTAAAACAAACATAAAAGTCATTTTCGAGTTCCAATCGGACAAAGATCACATAGGCCATATATAAAATGATGCCTATCACCAGCTATCTAGACGAGACCAGGTCACCATTTTCCGCTTACTCACTGAACACTGTCATGAGTTTTAGTCCCCTTGCTCTGCAGTGATGGTCCAACAGTGGCCAAAATTCAGAGTATCTACTATCTTAAAAGGTGTCTACCTTTCGCTCAATATTACTTTTGGCAGAGATGTGAATTGAAGAATGGTGCTTCAATTCTAGGGAGCCTCGTAGTTAAATAAATCTAGTACTACGCCTGATATGATCCAGGCCGTGTAAACATTTTATCTTTCCTGACCGTCTATGAGTTAGGATTTGGCTCGTTCTGACTGTGAAAAAATGTGTGCGCTCTTTTCCTCTCCAGTAGTATTGAACTACACTTGTTGTGCGTACTGAATTATGTGCATTATTCAATTGTTAAGCACACTGTGTTTCCCTACTGTAATTGTTCACGTTTCACGCTTCGATGTATGACAGGGCCAGACAAGCGTATCACCCATCCCTGAGAGATTGAGTCCCTAAAACGTTATAATCCCACACTGAATCCAGGTAAATGTGAGCACGACGTGTTTGCTTACGATTGTATAATTACTTCCTACTCGACAGTAGGGTTAGGTGATTATAGACAAACGCAATCTTGGAAGACATTTGGAAGATTGATGTAAGGAAACTTCCGGACAACCTGGTTATGATCAGAAAAAATGTAAGAAGTTGTAATGTAAACATTACCAAGAATTGTCGGATGTTGCAACTCCATATACGGAGGATGACTGAATTTTCAAAAGCATACGATCAGGAAAGACCATTTACTGAACTACTAGACTGTGGTTCGAAGCTTGAAATCGACACCTGCAGATACTTGCCTTGACCCGGCGTGGTAACTTTCTGAACTGATCTGGAAACGTGCCCCTCACCACAGAGACGAATCTACGGAAAAGCAGCATCGCCACTTCAGCATTTTGGCAAGTCACAATATTAACAGGCCAACAAAACAACCGAACTTTAATTTGCAAAATTCATCAAGCCTAAAACTAAAAAACTTTTTTCGGCGAAGATACCTAATTATTTTTCATAATCACCAGTCATATTTATTTACAAATGTTAAAGTAATTTGTACATTGATTTAGACAAATTCATAGTTGAATTAATCATTACAGAGAAAGAGGCATATGTATGATCAAGATCCTCTATATGTGTATATATATATATATATATATATATATATATATATATATATATATATATATATATATATATATATATATATATATATATATATATATATATATACACACACACAGTGTGTCCGGCAGAATCACTACCAATAACAAATGTCAATATTTCTTATACTAATAATAGCAGACCGACCGGATTTTGATTTTCTGTTAGGCAAACTCATTAAGTTTCAGTAGCAACTCACCAAGTTTCAGTCGATCTCCACCAAGTTTCAGTAGATCTCCACATGAGCGCTTTTAGTGGCTCGAAGAATGTCAAGACGGTATTCTATCTCTCTCTACATGTTTTGCTGCATCTGAGGTGTGATGGATGCACAAGCGTCAATTATTCGCTGCCAAAGATTATCCAGACCCTGCACCGGAGTTTGATAGACAAAGCTTTTTACGTATCCCCATAGAAAGAAATATAAGGATTTCCGCGGGCTACGTTGAAAAGCTTCGCTAACTGCTTCAACTCTATCTGGAGACAACGCTTCATTGCCGCTTCCCTTCTTTCTCAACAAAGAACCTGTTTCCAACAGTTGCTTGTGCCATTTCACTATGGTATGTCGCTCTGGGGGTTTCTGTCCATATTCCTGCCTGAATCTCCTTTGCACAACAATGGGAAACTTTAATTCCGCAAGCCAATAACAGCATTGCACTTTCTGCTGCACCGTGAACTCCGCTATTTTCACTACACGCTTCATCACATTCCGCGGCTGCGCATTACGTATGCGTTATCTGCACATTATCGGACAATTTATCAATTATCTCACTGCTCCTAAAAATGTGATGGTTGCTATATGAGGTGTCACAGTGACTGTTAATTTATTTTACCATTCCGTTCCATATGTTATTACTTTTTAATGTTCGGGTTTCCTTGACATTTTGTATTTTCATATTCTACCTGCAATTTCCCCCTTCGCAGATCCACCCCGCGCTTTGTTTACGTTCTGGCCTTCAACGGTCAGATAACGTTACATCAGCGCACCTGGTGTTCGTTTGACCAGAGAAACATTTCTGTTACGCCTAAAGCGTTTGAACGAGCGAACGGGTTTCTGTGAAGACACGGCTCGTTAGCAGGGACCAATCTTCTGCGGTCGGTAAACAGGTTCTGATCTTCGATTCAAGGGGGAGATAACAATCGCGGTCAGTCTCTGAGTTTTGCCCCTTAGACGAGTTAGAGCTCTCATAATATTATGCATTTCTCTACCTGAAGGAATTTTCTTGCGGTTGTTGCCTTCTGATGTCTCTAGAATAACCTTTGTCTTACTCCTCATTACGCATTACGCCGATACATCTGTAGAATCAGGCTATGCAGGTGTCCCGGGTAGCGTTGGTTGTAAGCTATAAATCTGGTTAGTCTTAATAGACTAACACACTCGTGAATATTTTCCTGGCCCGAGATGGACCATCATGAGATAAGGCAGACTTTAACACAGAACTAAATGTTAAGGCCTATCTCTAGTCATTTTTCGGGGTGAGTTGACATGTCTTATTAATATATAAATATTCATGTTAGCTTTTTATATATCTGATAGGAAGGTGACTCACTTCATTTTTGAGGATTTCTCCCGGTAAATTTAATTCAGTGATAATGTAGCGCTGTCTACGGCCTTAGCTAAGTGGTGCTTAAACTGTTACGGTTTATAATGGGAAATGATAAACTTACAATAATAAATACTAGGCGTAGAATCAGTTCATACAATGCTTATCATTGGGTTAAGAGTAAGCAAAATTAACTGTCATTTCTGCAAGATAAGGTCAGAGGTGTGGATCATTCTCTTAACACTGAATTATAGGACAAAGCCACTGATTCCTTTTTGATAGATATTTCTAGTGGCAAGGGAGAATCATTTTATGCTTACTTGTGTGGCTAGGCACTAGTCTATAACTTTCACAGAAAGCAGTCACCAGGCATAGATATAATTATATCTTATGATTCAGCCACAGCTGTATTATTATAGCAGGAACATTGCAGTTTTCTATGTATTCATTTGTGGAATCATATTTTCCCCCAAGGGGCATATGATTTAATGTTGTAATGTCACATGCTGTAATCTGTTTATGTAAATTCATTTAATGTTGTAAGATGAATAAGCATATTCATTCAACTGTAACTACAAGGTTAGGTTTCCTGTATGTTTAGTTGGAAGAAGAGGAATAGATTGTTGCTGTCAGAACGATTACTGACAGGTACCTGGGTGTACAAAATATATTAGGCCTATGCAGGCGCATGCTGGTAATTGATAGAGTGGAAGGAGCGGAGCATAACTATGTTATAAAACATTAGAGTGATTTTGTTGTTGCTTGATGTAAAGGGTGTCTTTTTTGGGTCTCAGTTTCAGGGATACCGAATTGCTAGAGTCAAGTCTCCAGTCAGGCGAAGAATGTCATATACTCTTCGTTCTAGAGGGATTCTGAATACAGCTAGCAATCACGAGTCGTCACCCCCATTCCTGAACCTAAACCCTTTGTCAACGCCAAGTTAAGCTCACGCAGTGCAACGAGCCAACGCTAAATCTGAAATCATCTAAGGCAGTAGTAGTTCTCTACTCGCCTATTGGATTACCAGTCAGAGCATTGCGGCTTCCAGAATATCAAAACCGCCCAGCATGTCTATAGCAGAATCTGATATCACCCGCCTTTGTGTGCCTAAACGGGGCACTCAACCAAACCACAGCCAAACCAGTTTAGACCGGATTTAATGCCAAGCAAGCAATAGCGCCGGATAAGATCGCCTGGTTCTCTTCGTCCCCAAATAACTTCGTCTGGTGTAGTTCTGGGTTATGAAAACCTCGCACTTAGGAGCGACCAGCAAGAGAAATAGACAGAGTTCCAGCCCCCTCGCGCAATTAGGGGTCACCAACGTTTAGCACCAACAAGGAATGTTTTGTAGGCTTATTCCCTCACCTTGAAGGATCTACATGTAAGACACTTTTCTGGAGCTAGCACCTTTGGTCCCACGAAAGCGGACAGGCTGTCGCTCAGTTTGTTTATTTGGTCAGCAGAAGATAAACAGCGTCTTCCAGCCCCTCACGCAATTAGGGGTCATCAACGTTTAGCACCAACAAGGAAAGTTTTGTAGGCTTATTCCTCACCTTGAAGGATCTACATGTAAGACACTTTTCTGGAGCTGGCACATTTGGTCCCACGAAAGCGGACAGACTGACACGCAGTTTTATTCATTTTGGTAAACCAGAGGTAAATAGAGTCTTCCAGCCCACCTCGCGCAATTATAGGTCACCAATGATAGCACCAACAAGGAAAGTTTTGTAGGCTTATTCCCTCGCCTTGAAGGATCTACATGTAAGTCACTTTTCTGGAACTATTACATTTGGTCCCACGAAAGCGGACGGACTGACACTCAGTTTATTCATTTCTCTGTGTTCTACAGGTTTTATGATCGGTGGTCTGTGTGTGTTCGTCGGTGTATTTTGCATATTTTGATTATTGATGATATTGATGAATTTTATGCTGTGTATGATGAGATGCATTATTTTCTTGCTTTTCTTCTTTAATAAAGTTTACACATTTATTAATTCGCTGTTCACGACCCTTCCATCCATAATTAAATTGTTTCAAGCTCTTTACTATAATCTCTATTTTGATAAGAGAAAAGAGTGAGAGCAGGAGGTGCTTAGACAGTATAAGTGTGTTGAGGGCTTGGAGAGAGTAATAACTTTAATAACTCTTCTCCAGGTTTGTCTCAAGTCCACCTCCTATTACACTTTATCTATGTGTAAGCTATAACTCTGTCAGTCCACTATCCCTTGTCGATTTCACTACTATTGTCCAACTCGACAAATACTCTACACTTTACTCGACCACGACACGAGGTAACCTTAAAAAAATAATTCTAACTTACATGGATGAAGAAATATTGACATTTGTTATTGGTAGTGATTCTGCCGGACACGCTGTGTGTATATATATATATATATATATATATATATATATATATATATATATATATATATATATATATATATATATATATATATATATATATATATATATATATATATATATATATATCGAAATAATAGAAGGAATTTCGCTGAATTAAATCAGCTGGGAGCTTGACAAGCTAAATTAAATCACACAATATTCATCTTCACAAATGGCGGCGAATCAGATAAAAAGTTAACTTGCTTAGACTAATTCAGCATTGTTCTTGACTCCTGAAGGATGGTCCTGCGTCTGTAAAGACCAATCTGCGGCAGGTGTATAGAATCGAATGCATGCCACTTATACCACTCACTTGTTCCACACATAGCATCTCCTATTGGTACCACCGACTAATGTTATGAAATAAGAGAAAAACAAATACTCTCCTGAGTATTGGGTTTCCTGACACAAAATCAGGTTTTCCCTCCATTTCCATTCCACCAACCCGTCTGCCTCAGAGATTTACCCCCTCTGAGCATTAATGTTAATCCCAGTGAGCGGAAAACATCCATTGCATTTATATTAAACATGTTTACATTTATATTTGCACTGGTTGAAAAGGTTGGGACTACCTCTGCTTTTGACTCTCTATGAGAAACCCGCATAAAGCAGTCACCAGCTCTTGCAGTCACGGTTTATAAGACCATCATTCACTATGATGAGGTTGCCAGCCTCTTGGACAACCACTAGCAATTTTTACATATTAATAATGCAAAATATAGAATTTTAAAACGTACAACTTGCCCCAAATTTCTTTGGGAATACTGACTAACTTCTGGCTCAGAAAAATACTGCTGTCACCTTGATTAAGACGCCTCTTACACGTGGTCCGGGGTATTACTTTGCAAATAGAATCCCACATAACTTAGTGTTCAGGTTCCTAGAATTCCGGGCTTTCCGTATTAATGAAGGTAGGGTTTTCCTGGGATGTAAGTCCATAGGATACTCAAACACGCTGTCCGGTCCTTTAAAGTGGAATCCTGATCCTATTCCTTATTCTGGCTTGTCAGACTGTCTTCTTGATGAGTTGAATTTCACGGTGTGGTAAACTCACTAGGCTCTAAATTATAAGGCAACATTCAGTCCACATCCATATTGCTACTATATGACAAGGCTCAAATCAGAAATGTTGTATTTTTACATCTCAAATGCCAAGCCAACAGCGTGCAAAATGCGTATATTTCCCCTTCTCTCACGAGAAATGCGTGCGTAACAAACGCACAAGTAAATGTGGTGTTTACAGTCACCATGTGTGTTATGCCAGCTTCCTTCTATTATCGATCATGTCTACACTCACGACTTCAAAATTTGTCACAGGTAATCTCTTTCAAGATGGATAAATATTCTTTCGACAAGTCTTGTCCGGTAATGATTATGACATTCCCCCGGCCCAGCAAACATTGACAACAACTTGGTTCAACAGAGACATTCCCGGCGATAAGATAATCGACTGTGGTCATCCCAAGGTTGTTTATTTATTAATCGGCCGCACCCATGCACGGTCTGGCAGCAAAATATGTTACATATTAGTAAACCATAATTCTCTCCACCGATACCAGGTGTCAATATGGGTTCACCACATTTCTCTCTACAGATATCAGGTGTCAATATGGGCTCAAATGAAAGTGATTGATTACCCTGATCAGCAAAAGATGGTCGCTGAAGTCCCAACATAACAAGAATTGAGGGAAGGGAGTGTAAACAATGAATCGAAAATACCAATTACTCCAGAGGTGGGAAAAACAAAGGTGAAGAGCATAGCATGAATTATAGGATGGCACAGGTAAATGGGACGTTCGAGGTTATTCTGTTACAGACATAACAGGTTGAGGTATCATCTATACCACAAATGCATGATTGATATAACAGATCTCTGTACCTGTAGCACCAGCCACATGACAGCCAAACATCTGCTGCAGTCCTGCCCATACAGCAGTGAAAGGAGTAGAATATGGAACAACCTACTTGTCTCAACGAAAAACTGTTGGGAGATGTCATGAACCTTGAGCTGAATTCTACCTTAATTAGAGTCATTAAAGTCTGAGGGCGAACGAGAAAGAAGAAGACACATGAAACAAGCACATAAATGTGCTAATACGAGGGGCGTTCAGAAAGTAATGCACCACATCGTTTTTCTTAGCTAATAATAAAGATAGACGCATGAAATTTTGTACACTTCAAATATGGCATGTGCCAATTGTGTGCACCAAATTGCACCGCAATCGGCCAAATAATACGACTGCCCTAAACCGTTGAAATGGAGCGTGTTAGCAACTTGCGTTATAAGCAGCGAATTGTGATAGAATTTCTCGTTGCAGAGAAGGAAACTGTTGTGAACATTCACAAGCGTCTATGTGATGTGCATGGAAGTTTTGCAGTCGACAGGAGTACAGTCAGTCGCTGGGTTCAGAGAATCAAAGAATCAGGAAGTGGAGATACGGAGCTGCTTGATCGGCCGCGCTGTGGACGTCCTGCCACAGCCACCAACGCAGAAATGTTGAAATGCGCTGAGGGCATTATTCTTACTGATAGGCGAATCACTAATCAACAATTGGCCTTACAGCTGTCAGTCAGCATTGGTAGTGCAAATGCAGTTATAAAAACTCTCGGATTTTCTAAGGTTTGCACAAGATGGGTTCCTCGAAGTCTCACAAATGACCACCGATTGCAAAGGAAAGCAATTTCTTCTGAATTGTTGGAGCGTTTCAATGCTGATGGAGAAAACTTTTTGGCTAAGATCGTTACAGGTGACGAAACCTGGGCACATCATTTTGAACCTGAGACAAAAAGACAGTCAATGGAGTGGCATCATCCGCAATCACCACGAAGAAAGAAATTCAAGACAATTCCTTCAGCTGGAAAGGTCATGATCACTGTCTTTTGGGACATTGAAGGTGTGATTCTTGTGGACGTTATGCCAAAAGAAGAGACAATCAATTCGCAAGCTTACATTAAGACATTGAAAAAATTCAATCAACGTTTTCGCAGAGTTCGGCCGCACAAGAATCCAGCAGACCTGCTTCTCCTTCACGACAATGCGCGACCTCACACAAGTCTGGCAACACGGGAAGCAATCACCAAATTAGGTTGGACTATACTACCCAATCCACCCTATCGTCCCGATTTGGCACCCTCTGATTTTCATCTATTTGGTCCACTTAAAGATGCACTCCGTGGGACAAGGTTTGAAGATGATGAAGGAGTGATTCATGCAGCGAAGAAATGGCTACATGATCACGACAAAATCTGGTACAGGCTTGGAATACATGCACTTGTTTCGCGCTGGCATAAAGCCGTACAAGTTGATGTGGATTATGTTGAATAATACCGATATTTACATGACATATCCATGTATATTGTGTATAAATTTCATGCTTTTTGAATAAACAGCTCCTGAGAAAAACCATGTGGTGCATTACTTTCTGAACGCCCATCGTACAAATACATGTTTACACACTTATTTACAGAGGCGTAGAAGGGAAAAGTTACTTGCTTATCCTTTACAGGACGTGGCAATCAACCCCAGCTTTTATTGGCTGTTTGTGATTTTTCTAGGCAATTTTTTTCATTACACATAAGGGAGGGTAACCCGAGGCCTGTAAACAGTAAATTAATATGAAACAAATATAAAGGTATGTTATCAGGCACTCGCAGGAAATAAAGAAGTAGAACACCAGACAACAGAAAAACAACAGACATGAGTGGCTTACCCAGGATTTGAACACTGGACCTTCCGTGCGACAACCCCGCCTAGCCATGCAAGCGAATCACACTATCCGTCCTGCCATCTACGCATCATCAAAAAATGATGTTTCAATGGCCGGTCAACAGTGCGAACCACAATACATGACACCAGAAGTCCACCATGGGCAGTTCAGCCTATTAATGACGCAATCACTTCTGTTGTATTTCTATCAAGCAGTATAGGCCGAATCCAACAAGACAAGGACCTTAATACTGTGTCCAGTAAATGATAGTAGACTAGAACAGTGAGAACAGGATAGTGGGTAGGTTTGGTATTGTATAAACATTTATTACACATAAGGGAGGGAAACCCGAGGCTTGTAAACAGTAAATTAATATGAAACAAATATAAAGGTATGTTATCAGGCACTCGCAGGAAATAAAGAAGTAGAACACCAGACAACAGAAAAACAACAGACATGAGTGGCTTACCCAGGATTTGAACACTGGAACTTCCGTGCGACAACCCCGCCTAGCCATGCAAGCGAATCACACTATCCGCTCTGCCATCTACGCATCATCAAAAATTGATGTTTCAATGGCAGGTCAACAGTGCGAACCACAATACATGACACCAGAAGTCCACCATGGGCAGTTCAGCCTATTAATGACGCAATCACTTCTGTTGTATTTCTATCAAGCAGTATAGGCCGAATCCAACAAGACAAGGACCTTAATACTGTGTCCAGTAAATGATAGTAGACTAGAACAGTGAGAACAGGATAGTGGGTAGGTTTGGTATTGTATAAACATTTATTACACATAAGGGAGGGAAACCCGAGGCCTGTAAACAGTAAATAATTATGAAACAAATATAAAGGTATGTTATCAGGCACTCGCAGGAAATAAAGAAGTAGAACACCAGACAACAGAAAAACAACAGACATGAGTGGCTTACCCAGGATTTGAACACTGGACCTTCCGTGCGACAGCTCCCGCCTAGCCATGCAAGCGAATCACACTATCCGCCCTGCCATGACTAGGCGGGGTTGTCGCACGGAAGGTCCAGTGTTCAAATCCTGGGTAAGCCACTCATGTCTGTTGTTTTTCTGTTGTCTGGTGTTCTACTTCTTTATTTCCTGCGAGTGCCTGATAACATACCTTTATATTTGTTTCATATTAATTTACTGTTTACAGGCCTCGGGTTTCCCTCCCTTATGTGTAATAAATGTTTATACAATACCAAACCTACCCACTATCCTGTTCTCACTGTTCTAGTCTACTATCATTTACTGGACACAGTATTAAGGTCCTTGTCTTGTTGGATTCGGCCTATACTGCTTGATAGAAATACAACAGAAGTGATTGCGTCATTAATAGGCTGAACTGCCCATGGTGGACTTCTGGTGTCATGTATTGTGGTTCGCACTGTTGACCTGCCATTGAAACATCATTTTTTGATGATGCGTAGATTGCAGGGCGGATAGTGTGATTCGCTTGCATGGCTAGGCGGGGCTGTCGCACGGAAGGTCCAGTGTTCAAATCCTGGGTAAGCCACTCATGTCTGTTGTTTTTCTGTTGTCTGGTGTTCTACTTCTTTATTTCCTGCGAGTGCCTGATAACATACCTTTATATTTGTTTCATATTAATTTACTGTTTACAGGCCTCGGGTTTCCCTCCCTTATGTGTAATAAATGTTTATACAATACCAAACCTACCCACTATCCTGTTCTCACTGTTCTAGTCTACTATCATTTACTGGACACAGTATTAAGGTCCTTGTCTTGTTGGACTCGGCCTATACTGCTTGATAGAAATACAACAGAAGTGATTGCGTCACTAATAGGCTGAACTGCCCATGGTGGACTTCTGGTGTCATGTATTGTGGTTCGCACTGATCCTTAGCCGCCGACCGTCAAAGCAGTCAGTGCGTCATTAATAGGATGAACTGCCCATGGTGGACTTCTGGTGTCATGTATTGTGGTTCGCACTGTTGACCTACCATTGAAACATCAATTGTTGATGATGCGTAGATGGCAGGGCGGATAGTGGGATTCGCTTGCATGGCTAGGCGGGGTTGTCGCACGGAAGGTCCAGTGTTCAAATCCTGGGTAAGCCACTCATGTCTGTTGTTTTTCTGTTGTCTGGTGTTCTACTTCTTTATTTCCTGCGAGTGCCTGATAATATACCTTTATATTTGTTTCATATTAATTTTTTTCATTCAGTAGTTTGCCATTGCTTTCTGAACGGTACGGCGCTTATACCATTGTTAAAAATCCACACAAAGCGATCTGCTACCAAACCGCCTGCAGCAGGTTTCGAACCTGGTATATCTGGATTATGAAACTGCGTTCATATCCATTAGGCCACAGACGCCGACGTAGAAGGGAAAGGTATGTAATATAGTTTCTCGGAATTAAACTATTATTTCTTCGTTATACCATTTTTTTTTAGTTCACTGCATTTTGCCGCTCTCCAAAGAATGCCACTCTAAAATTGTACCGCCCTAGAAGAACAACAAAAACAACCACCAAAATGCTACAGACTTTCATAAATGGATATTTGCGTAGAATAGAAGGGTAAAAGTGGTGTGACAAGATCACTAATTTGGAACTGATGACAAGAACAAGACACGTGACAGTGAATGAGAGATGTTAAGAAGACGCTGGAGATGGATATGACACACACACTGAGAAAACATGTTAATACCATTACCAGGCAGTCCTTTTTCTGGAGTCCCCAGGGTAAGAGATGTAGAGAGAGAGAGAGAGAGAGAGAGAGAGAGAGAGAGAGAGAGAGAGAGAGAGAGAGAGAGAGAGAGAGACCAAGGAACACATGGAGAAGAGAACTGGAGACAAACATGAAGGTTATAAAGAAGACATAGAAATACTTGGAGTTGATGGTACAAGACAGGAAGACGAGACATACGTTTTTGTTAAGGGCCAATGCTCCTTGAAGAGCTGAGGTATGATCAATGAATGAGGCGTCTGCTAATTCGCCTAATGGTTAATCCGGCCCTGCTAGAACAAAGACGGCTTATTGTAATAATCGGCTTTGTGTTCTCCATTGACATCTGAATAACTTCTTGTTTATTGATCTTTGTTTTATTGGATTGAATATTTAACAGACACAATCTGCTGGAAATATTATCTTGTCCAGGGCTTAGCCAGCACCAGAAATAGCACAATATACGGCATCATCATCGCCATTATCACGTAGATCCCTGTGAAGCAAAAGTAGTCAATCAGTTTACTGTTACATCTGTATTGAAACATCCGATCAAATTAATTCCATTTCTTCTTTATTATTTGTCAGGTATTTATGTCTTCCTCTATTTCTGTCCCTCTGGGGTTTCACGACAATAAACTACAAGACAACTGTGTAATGCCATCAGGAGTTTTAACTCAGTGTGTGCCTGTCTAATAGGTAAAAGGTAAAGGATCCCGTTACACACTAGTTGAGGTATATTGGGAATACGGTGTTAGGCCCTATTTTCTTGACCATCGGCACACTAGGGGTGATGTGGTCAGCATCACGCCGGCCGCCTTAACCTTCCCAGAGTTACTCTGGTACCCAATTCATGAGGATGGGTCGACCCCGGAGCCGTTTGCGGTCTAAAAATTCCCACCTCAACTGGGGATCGAACCATGGACTACTGAGCTAGGAAGCCAGTGCAATGCCTGTCTAATGCCAATATCATTTCTTCACTTCTGTCTCCGCAGGTTCTTAGCAGGCTGTTGAATTATTTCTACGTTAGTCATCTTGTCATACCATTTTAATTATTTTATTTTGCAGGAGCACCAATTTATTAAAAAAACTATGTAACTTGTCTGTTGTCTGTTTTTGTTGCTTCCCAGACATACAATATAACTGATTTGATTTGTGAGCTCCTTGTTATTTTTTTTTTTTTTTTTTTTTGGCGCTTGGCTTCATCTCTTTTCCTTTTCACACATTTCTCACTGCAGTGAAGACATTTTTTGCCTTTAGCAGTCTTATTTGGTTATCGTTGTCCGCTTCTCCAACTTTGAGTACGTTGCTCCCAAGTTATATGTGTGGGTAAACATATTGGGAGGCGCGTTTCTCTGCGTGCAGTCTGGTTACCATTTGCATCGTTTAGAGATAAATGATGATCTCCCCTTGCCAAGATGACGACTTAAATATTGATGTCAACTGATTTCTATGTTTTTGTAAAGACCAGTCAAACAGGGTCACCATAATTACTGCCTTGCAGGTAGGGCTGGGGACAGTCAAAGGCTAAGTAAGGCATCCGACATAGATGCATGTTGAAATAGGATGCACTGGGCCACAAGCCTATCAAAACAGTGTAACGTGCGTTGCTAGATGATGACGTCACTAAAAAAGTAAGCAGAATTGGGCTAACCCCGTGGAGTCCCGCCAAGCTATGAGGGTGCGGGACCTCCGCCTCGTGCTACTGGTGATCGCCTTCCCCTGAACTGTAGGATCTAGACACATGAAGAAGGTTTGTAGCATTTAATCTCTCGTCTTATCTCTGTGGAGAGCGGCCGATTGACCGAGTGGTTAGAGCGCTGGTCTCTAGCAGCAAAGGTGCCGGGTTCGAATCACAGTACCGTCACGCTCCAGTCTACCCAGCTGTAAATAAGTACCGGACTTTGAGTTAGGGAAGGAAAAGACAGCGAGGAAGGGAATAGGTCACCCCACCTCTCGATGCTGGACCTAGTATGGTGAAGTCTCTAACACTTCACTCCCCTACCGTAGTATCTGGTATGGGAATACCTTTACCTTTAACCATTATCTCTGTGAAATCCCAGACCCAGTTACGGTATTATTTTTAAACTTTGTTCTCATTGTGTCTTAAATCTTGTTTCGTTTATGAGATAGATAGGCATGTTAATCGGCAAAATAGAGATCGTCTAGAAGTTTTGTCTCAGTCCAATAAATTCAATATCACAATATATATTTTTGCACAGACAAGATTGTCACGAATTGCTTCCCCTGCTTTGTAGTTATAGTCCAACAATGGTCAAAATTTATTGTTTACAATGAGGGTCTTTAAAGGAATCTACCTTCGCTCATTATTACTCTTGGCAGAGTGTGTGTGTGTGTATATATATATATATATATATATATAGATATATATATATATATATATATATATATATATATATATATCTGTCAAGAGCGCTGGCGGTCGCTGTCTCGAGAGACTGCGCGTGGTGATCCCGGTACGACCGGGCCCTCCCAGTTCATCGGTTAGCGAGGCAGTAGTTTAGCTCCTGTGTCCGTAAATCGCAGCCTTCGGTCGTGATGTTAGCAAGCAGTCGCATTTCCGTATCGTGGCTCGACAACAGTCTCGAAAAACGGCCCCGCTCTCGCAACGAGTCGTGGGCCGGCAGTCAGTAATCTGGTGTCGCTTTCGGCCAGTCCTGTCTGACTAGTCAGTCGGCAGGCGGCCAGTGGTTCTCGCAAGAATAAAATTGCCGGGGCCGCCGGGATCCGCTCTGCACAGAGCGCTGTCTCCCTCCCCGCGCGACGAGAGCGACGAAATGCTCTGTTCAGTCAGACAGTTATCTGGTTGATCCTGCCAGTAGTCATATGCTTGTCTCAAAGATTAAGCCATGCATGTCTAAGTTCACATTGTCTCACGGTGAAACCGCGAATGGCTCATTAAATCAGTTGAGGTTCCTTAGATGACACGATCCTACTTGGATAACTGTGGCAATTCTAGAGCTAATACATGCTTACGGTAAGCGATTGAGGGCAAGTTCCGTATCCTACTAGTGACTAGGCTGTTGCTACTGGTGTCAGACTGTATCGGCTAGACCGTTCCTCTGACGTCCAGGCCGGGTCATGCTGCATGGGCAACAGCTTGATCTAACATTGCCCAACCTCGTGCCACCGAAAGTTATTCCGGGAGGTACGCTCCTTTGGTCAGAAATGACTGGTAGGGAAGATCAGATCACATGCTTACGGTAAGCGATTGAGGGCAAGTTCCGTATCCTACTAGTGACTAGGCTGTTGCTACTGGTGTCAGACTGTATCGGCTAGACCGTTCGTCTGACGTCCAGGCCGAGTCATGCTGCATGGGCAACAGCTTGATTTAACATTGCCCAACCTCGTGCCACCGAAAGTTATTTCGGGAGATACGCTCCTTTGGTCAGAAATGACTGGTAGAGAAGATCAGAAGATCAGATATATATATATATATATATATATATATATATATATATATATATATATATATATATATATATATATATATATATATATATATATATATATATATATATATATATATATATATATATAAAGATATCTGATTCATACGTGCACTTTTCTCTGTAATAATTAAATCAACTATTAATTTGTGAATACATATAACAAATTTAATAATCAATTGTTATTTATCACGAGTAAATAAATAAGTAATGTGAGTGAATTTACACTATAGAGTTTTTCCTCATCGAAAACTGGTGAGTGTGGTTTGAATAGTTGGTAAGAATTATTTTTGCTAAGGCCTAGTTAAAATAACTTAACTGGCCAGATTTTGAAACTGGTTTGCTGACTGCTCTGTCAATTATAGACTTTTGTAGTGGGTGCACGTCCCTGGCGTAGTTGCAGGGTAACCGCTCCAAACGTCAAAGTAAGGATCTTCCAAACCAGTCAAAGGCAGGCATCTAGCGTAGACCACAAGCTCTTGATCCACAGACTCGTATCAAACTGGTATCACACACTGGAGTCTCCAACTTGAACCACAAACTGGTATCTTCAACTTGTACCACAAACTTTAGAAGAAAAAAAAGTCTCTGTTAAGTATTGGTTTCCTGACCCTAGTCACTTCCACCGATCCTTTTCCTTTTTTCTCAGTAATTTTACCCTACCATGAGCATAAATCATAAACCCAGTAGATTGGATGAAAAGTCATCATTACTCTCGGTTAATTTGATGAAAAAAATGTGACTAGACAGTTGAAACGACTTTTGCCTGGTTTACACATGTTTTAATAAACATATAACTTATTAAAATGTTGCCAGCCTCAAGAATCTGTACAACCACCAGCAAGTTAAACATGCCAAATGCAAAATATAAAAGGAAAAGTTTAAAACTCACCCCGTATCGGGTTATAATTTACAGACGTCTCGTACATGAAAACTTCCGAATAATGTCGGGTCACGGATTATGAGGATGTCTTACAGGTAGCTGGGGTATTAATATTATTTCCAATTCCACTATTATCCTGTATATAGGTTTCGAGGACTTTGTGGTTTCCAGGATTATAAACTCGAGTTTTCTTTCTAGTTAATTTCAGAAGATCCTCAATACTTGACCCGGCATCCTTTATTGAAATCTACTTTCCTTCGCACTTGGTTTGTCTGAAAGTGTCGTCTTGATTCAATACAACACAGTGCCGGAGTCTAAACTTGTGCTACAATATAAGGGACATTTCACCCACGCTGTCCCAGCTTTCCACGCGGTGAAAGTCACCAATTAGACGTAGTCTAGTGAATATATTTTGGCTAAACGAGGCAGATTCAAATGTTTGACTTTAGTACATCTTCTCCCTCGTGAAATTTCGAATGGCACAGGTAATTTTAAAATCCTCCCTTATAAGGTATTAATGCTACCGCTTTTTAGATGGCTCAGGTCTGTAATTCATAACAAACCCTCAGTTTAATTTGTTATCATAAATGCTAACCAACAGGAGTCCACCCGCGGTAAAGTTACCTAATATCCTGCCACACCCAAGGTACTTTTGTAGTTTATCACCGGATTGTCAATACGAAAAGTATGGTTACTAAGCCTGGTGAGCTGGTACGTTCACGCCAATGTTTGTTTTACACAAGTAAGGCAAATTTATCTGTCTGCTCCCAGCTGGGTTGTTAATGTTATCTCTATCATGTGAAAGATCATGCGAAAATAACAACACCAAACCTGAGTCATTCGTACCAATATGAGAGAAAAAACGGCTAAGGAAGAAATGAATGGAAGGGAGTAGGAGAGAAGAGGACTGGTACATTCAGATAAAATGAAGAGCACGGTTATTTTGTGACTACGATACAAATTCAACTGTTCATGTGTACAGTATACTGTAATAACATACTGTAGATACATATTCAGCGGTTAAAGTACGTAATACACTGTACTTAAACATATGTGATGGGACCGTAAAGACGCCCCCTTCATGTTCAAGGCATATTTATTGCCCATATATTTTCGATGTGCGCGCAGCACGCTGGGATGTGAAAAGTTTAACGAGAAGAAGATTGATGACTAGGCCATAATAAAGCCTAAGAATTAGTTGTGGTGTGTTATATTTGATAGTCGTGTGTTATATTTGATAGTCGTGGGCCATATTTGTGTTTTCATGCCTAATAGAGCAATAAAGGCGAGTGTTATTTGCGTGGCGCAATTACTACGCACCGCGCAGTAAGTTGAGTGATTAGCCTAGGGCCTATATAAAGAGATAGCGGGCGGCGAACGGGCCTATTTTGCAAAAGCCGCCCAGACGAGAGAGAAACGAAGTTAGACACCAGAGCCAAGCTGTAAATGCCTTGAGCACGTGAGTTTGATTTAGAAGCAGATTAGATTATTTCCTAGTGAAATTACCATTATTTCCCAGTAGCTTTAGAATTATATTGAGCGTGTCTGTTTTAATGGTTAATGACCTAAATAGATTGATGTGTGTCCAAGACCTTATAATTTAGTCTTGAAATATAAATGAGTGAAAATAATGTGTGGTAGATTTTTACTAGTGCCTAGTCCGGATTGCGGCTGCAATAGTTAAGTACCAAGTATTTCATTAATCAGACTGAGCAAGAAAGGCAAACTATTTCACACATGAAACCAGGCACAGAAGCGATTTATTACTTGAATGTAAATAATATTAACTGTTATCAAGATGGCAGCCACGTGGTGATGACTGTATAAAAGCGAAGCGAGGAGTCTGCAGTAACCCTCTTAGTTATCAAGCCTATAATGTTACGCAGTTTTATATCGTGTGAATTGACACGTGGGTGAAAGTAGGTTAAATGTAATTTTCCCCAGTAATAGAAGAGAGAGTTTTCATAGTAAATTTCCTTTATGTGATGACTTTAGTTCTAGTGTTAAGTCAACAGTAATTTTATTTTGTTCTTTAATGTCAGAGTAATGAAGTGTATTTTACAATAATTGATCATAATGCTACAGTAGGGGATTACTTTGAGGTGAGAACAGTCATTTAGATTTCTGGAGAGCGCGAGGCCACTCCTTGCGCGTAAAGCACATTTGAGACATAACCGTTCCTGTTTGCTCCTTGCGGAGCAGGGCGACACCAGTGCGGCTGAATCCAACAGAAGCCTGCATGAAGCATTTATATGCCATGGCAGTGGTTTGTTTCGGTAACGATGTGTTTCATGTGATGAGTTCCCAATCTCATCAGGGGTCATATACGACACGCTTGTGGACAGGTGCACCAGTCGTCACTTACGAAATGTTCAGAGTGCAGTAATGAATATTGAGATGGATCAGTTGCGAGGTAGTGGTTTATGCCCATTAAGGAGAGTATTGGTTGTACATATTGTTTAATTCTATTTGATACATATTTTATTATTATTTAATTATGGTTATGTGTAGAATGGTTTGTGAGAGCACGTGGGCTCACTTGGAGATATATATCTCTCTTCTCCGCGCCTGAGGTAGCATGGGGGCCACCAGTGTAGTTTGCCTCCGCATAAAGCATTCAGATGCTCTTGCAGTAGTGGTTTCGGTAGCAACCTATATTACACGGTGAGATTGCCAGCCTCATGCACAACACCATACTAGTATCGTTAGACGACATGCATGAGTGTGTGTGTGATAGTTGGGTGTGTGCTCTTGCAGTAGTGGTTTCGGAAGCAACCGATGTTACACGGTGAGATTGCCAGCCTCATGCACAACACCTTACTAGTCGCATGGGACGACATGCATGAGTGTGTGCGTGTGTGATAGTTGAGGGTGTCAGGTGGCATGGAAGGACTGTTTGGCAGGTGAGAGTATCGTTATTTAACTATGATTTTAACTAGCCCGTGCTTTGTTTGCGTTTCAGGATTAGCAACTGAGCACTAGCTGGGTGTTTGTTTGGTGTTTGGTTTTGTTCGCTTTGTTATTTGTTTAATGTTTGCTTCGTGTGCTCTTAGTCACTGATAGGGTTGTAGAAATAAATACAGCCCCTGCCTTAAGAATCAGAGTTTTATTGTTGAATCGGGTCGGTTGCGAGTGTGCAAGAGAGTGATCACATATCACAATAGCATCATCATCATCTCGCCCACCGTATCACACATACATCAAATTTGTATTCAACTGTGTATGTAGACAATATGCTATCGTTTTACATGCAGGAAACACGTAATCAGGTGTATATTTTCACAGCATAGCTTAGTTGTACATTGCAGCAAATCAACTGCTGTTTAGCTGTTTATCAGCACAATATACTACAAGTATGCATACAGCACAAAATATTCAGCTGTATATATTCACAACACACCAAAACTAGTTCACAATGGAGTATCTCCTTGGTCTCAAGAAATTCGCTGCCAATTACTTTTAGTAATAGCAAACATCCGTTGTGTTATTTGTATCATACAGCAAGGGTTGCCTGTAATCTCTAGAGTTGTGTAGTTGTTAGGCTGGCTCAGCCGATGCTTTTAACAGATCAGCTCCCTTAATCCATTGTTAAAATCGTCTACAGAAACACATCGTCGTTCTTATTCATTTCACTAATGGGTTATCATTACTCTTCAGCTGCCCAAGAAGCATAGGCCTTCAACAACCGTGTACCTGTCACGTGCCATCAGTCTTTCCATTTCTTCTTCATGCCCTTCATGCCTGTCTCAAGTTCTCTTCTCCAAGTGTTCCGTGGTAGCAACCCAGACTTCTTTTAGCTTTTCTGTGTTGCTTCTTTCGCCTCCTTACCAGAGAACCTTCTGTCTTTGATCGCTGAATTGACTCCTGGTTTGTTGACGCATTTGTAGTTTTAAGAATTTTAAACACGATAGGGTAACCGGTCCCATGCCAAACCCTCCTTAGTCGCCTCTTACGACATGCATGTTAGGTTGCTGTTTTACAATTCTTTACTACCCTTTCTGACCCCGATAACACATAGGCGTCACTAATGATGGTAACTGATAATATTAAAAAGAATGAAGCCTACATTTCTCCTACATGGCTCCTAGTTGATGGTAAAATAGGGATGCGTGAGTGTGTGTGTGTGTGTGTGTGTGTATGTGCGCGCGCGTGCGTGCGTGCGTGCGTGTGCTTCTTTTCCTACCTTAGCTATGCAAAATCAGCACTGGTAGAAAGAAAACTCAATGCATTAATTACTTGTCGTGTGTCTTTGATTTTTTTTTTTCTGGATGCAAGCTACTAGCACAAGGACAAAGCACAACACCAAATTAAAATTATACGAGAGTTGTGTACTTTCTATACTTTTGTGTGGTGCCGAGTGTAGGGGAGTAACAGAAAAGGAAATGTTCAAATTATCCTCTTTCTACACAACCTGCTTAAGGAAAATTCTACGAATTTTCTGGCCGAATACCATCTCCAACCAGGAACTGCAGTCAAAAAGATGTGCACACCATCATTGCTGGCAGACGCTGGAACTGGGTTGGCCATGCCCTCTGATAAAGTTGGTTTAGTTGATTAAGCTATTCTTGTTATGGGTCAATAATTATGTTGTATTAGCTCGATTAGCGTACTAGTTGACCACTGTTCTGGTTTCCTTATGAGTTTCATTTGTCAACAATAATAATAGTATTTTTCATACAAGGAAGAATGCGTCGTACTTGAATGAGTATCAATAAAAGTCGTAGCAACCAAAACCAAACTTTAACTCGATTGATTTCTCGGTAACTCCTGAGTTTTTCTGAGTCCAACATGGATACATTTTATTACGAAATAAACGAAGACATCCATAGTAATCAGTTCATAATAATAGTACATAGTCTTGCATTCCAATATATATTTTACCGTCAGTGTCCAGTTTCTTTAATTGTCGTCAGCACATTATGGGCTGTATACATGCGTGGCTAACTATGCAGACCGCCAGAAATGAGACCCACTAGTTTGACGAATATAGCTCATAAAAATGAGCGAACAATCCTTCCATAAATGGTTATTCCTTAACCGTTAAATTCCATTGATTCATTATCATAACCTGGACTGACCCTATGTCCGTATCTCAATATAAATTCGGCAATATAAAGCCTAGCACTGGAATGAATCAAACACGTCTTCATGGCTTGACGGTCAGCATAAAAAGGGTCAAGTACATTAGTCACCAAGCGTGACCATATCAACGCTACTGCGTCACAGTCGGACCGTGCAATTTGCGTTCACCAAAAAAACCATGAAGCATAAAACATATTCTCTATTAAAAACCTATCAACATCAAATGCACACTGCCAACTATAGCAGACGACATCGTTAAACATGTCGTAACATCCTCAGAAGAAACCCTTACACCATCACAAGAACTGCTATGCTATGGACCCCAGAAGGACAGCGGAAGAGATGCAGACCAAAGACAATCTGGCGGAGAACCGTGGAAGCTGAGGTGTAAAGCATGAACCAGAATTGGGGCACTGCACGAAGGATGGTCACCGACCGAGCAGAGTGAGGATAGTTTGTTGCTACCCTACAAGACGCCACTAGGCGTGATGGCCACTTACTGCTTTGTCAGTCAGGCATTAAGGATTAAGAATAAGAATGTTACTATAAAATCTTTCACATTTATGTTTTTAAAATCGTTTGGCAATTTTTCTTCATTCATTTAGAATTACAGATGGGCGTGCCATAAACTGTTTTTTTTTTTCGAAGAGAAAAATATCAGGCATCAATTCTTCTACTTAGCATCACCATGACTGCCATCCATAAATCAAGATTGGAACATGGGTGGAGCGGTATACAGCCATCTTCGTCTTCTTGCCAACTTTTCTTTCCTGAGGAATCCTCGATGTATTGCTCCAGAATCTCGCTCCGCTCCTGCTCTTCGGGTAACCAACTCTTCTTTGATGCCTCTCTTCCAGTCTATGATAGTTTCAAAGTATTTAAAGTGATTGACCTGCTCCAGGACCTGATCTCTCAGCATAATCTTTTGTCTTCTTCCCTCTCGCGATATCACTGTGACGAAATCGTCTCCCCTGCTCCGCATTAGTGGTCCAACAATGGCCAAACTTTAATTATAATGGTGATCAAAGATATCAACCTTCGCTCAAGATTACTCTTGGCATAGTTATTAATAAAAAAATGATGCTTCTATTGAAGGAACCTCATTGGATGTTCAAGAAAAGCAAGCACAACAACGGAGATCATATAAGCCAATATTCTTAACCAAGGATGCATGCATCCCCAAAGGGTGAGAGACGCAACTTCTGGGGGTACAAGGCATGCCAGATATTTTAGAAGGAGAATCATCATAAAAACTCAGAATATATAACACTCAGAACTCAACTAATTTTTACAAATTAGAACATTGACAACAATTAGATACTGAAGCTTAGTCACATTTTGTAAAAAAAAAAAAAACGTTTTCTCACAACGTACTTTTATCTTTTTCTTGCGTGCTAGAAGATAATGAGGTTCGAGGCTTCTTGGCGTGCTTTAAAGGGGGTGCGAGGCTTCTTAAAATCATGTAAAGGGGTGCGAGACTTCTTAAGATGCTTTAAAAGGGGTGCGAGACTTCTTAAGATGCTGTAAAGGGGTGCGGGGCCTCTAATAGGTTAAAAAGCACTGATTTAAGCTGCAGGTGCCTGCAGGTGCAGACATACAGTTATTTCATTTCTGATAAATCCAGCTGTAGCTTTAGAGTTACAGATAAACAGGTTTATTAATCACTTAGAGTTTAACAAGGTTTAAAATAAATAACGTTGGTTATGTAAACATTGATATTGATCAGCACTGGATTATCTAAACTGTGGTGGACTTAATGAAACGATTTGAAATGTCCAGTGGTTGAACTGTTATGGTACTAAGCTTCCGATGGGGGATTTTCTTCAGCCGCTGTTGGTTCCAATACAAGACTAATTAGACCGGCTGGCAGATTATAATTTTATCGCCCACTGTCGTGTAAAGCAGCCGGTCACGGGAAATCATTATTGACACAAGGTGGTCTCGCACGATCGACTAAAAGAAAGCCAGATTGTCTGTCTAAGAAATCCGTCTGGGAGATGTACGTAAACACAGGTGATAATAGGTAATCGCTTCCGATGATCCGTCTTTGTATCAATAGTACAGATAACCTGTCAGAGGAGACAATGTGGGCGGAGGGTATTAGTCAGGAAATGAGTTCACAGATGTGTTCGTAAGTTTGCCCAAGTGAAATCGGAGGTATTACTGCCATATTTGAAAGAAGTCACGAGTTTAAATTTTAAAATTGATATTTTTAAAACACGCGTGGGATAATATGGATTTAACACCCCGACCCACATAGTTCTAAAGAGACAGGAGTGGTCTAAATCGAGAGCCTGAAATAAACTTTAGCTCTCATTGGAAAGCTGGTCGAAAATACCAATGTAGAAGCTTGAAGGAAAATGAAAATATAGCCTAGCAAATTCGGAGACACAAGTCAGACGGCATCGCAACGTCAAATTAGCAACTCCCAGGAGCCAGAGAGACATCGGACTAGAATTCCAAATTATAAGTGACAGACGAAGTATTTGGGCATCTTTGTAACTTAGAAAAAAAACCCGCATTTTTAAATACCAAGACTAGAGACTTAAGGAATCAGAGCACCCGTCATAAGAGGAATACTAAAATGTCCCCGACTAAAGGTTCGAAGCATCTAATCTTAGCTGCTGTATCCATTCATCTGTGCCAAGAGATTGTGTTCTCAAAAAAAGTTAATTTGGGGTAAGTAACCATTTATTTTACAATGTGAATTTGACATGTCTGTACTTGCTAAGTGGTTACAGAAGGCATAGGAGGCTGGCAACCTCAACATATGAAAATGGTATGTTCATAAACCACTATAGCAAGCGCTGGTGTTGGCTTTATGCCAGTTTGCTCAGGAAAGCGAAAGCAGAAGCGACCCCAGACTCAGAATAGAGCAGTGAGAATTAATTACCTCACATGTGCCTAGGGTGTATAGTATCATTTTGTGAGATATGTGTACTTTTATAATGTTGTTTCAGGCAAAAGCCATTACACCTGCGCTGTCCAGACACATTTTCCCATTTAAGTGACCAGAAGAATAATGTGATTTCTAATCATATTCCCTGGGCTATGCTGTACATGCTCAGGGAGAATAAAAATTCAGAGAGAAGGCGGAAGGACAGCGGGAAAAGGCACCTGCTTAATCTCCCGACCACAACGTACTTAGCAGAGGCATTTGTTCTTTTTATTTTGTTTAAAGTTCGTGGTTCGAAGCTACAAGACTGTTCGTAGTACCAGACCAGTTTGAAGTAAAAGTCTTCGCCACTATCTTGTGAGTCAAGAGCTGGGATTCAACACTGAGTGCCCTCATCACAAAAGAATTGACGAAAACCACGGCGGCAGTACTCACTTATTTATAACTCCTCTGACAAGTGTCAGTGGAGACAATATTTTAAATTAAAGTTCACCCATCACTTCATATTTGTTTTAGACTGTTAAAGAATAATTATTAAATTTGTTATATGTTGTTTTTACAAATGTATAGTTGCTTCAGTCATTATGGGTATGATACAAAGCGTATGATCCAGAGTCTTCAATATATGTGCATATATACATCTATCTACATCTATAGAGCCAAATAATAATAAGAGGGGTTTCGCTGGATTAAACCAGCTGGGGGCTTGAACGGGCTAAAACTAAATTGCATAAATCTTCATAAAATGCGGCGGACCAGATACTAAGTTAACATTGCTCTGCCCCATGCAGCATTGTTCTTGACTTCTGGAATATCTTATGAAGACTGCCATGAGATAGAAGCATCATTATCCTTCTATCTACAACTCTTCCAAGAGTAAACTTGTGCGAAGGTAGACACCCTGGAAGACCCAAATTAGTTACTCTTGAGTTGTGGCCACTGTTTGACCACTACTGTAGATGTAAGGGGAGGCAATCCGTGATATGCTCCAGATTGAACTTCTCTTCAAAAGCCAGGTCTGGTGGCTGTAACACGTCTCATGCAACACGTATCAGGTAATCACATAGTTTGTCAAGCGTCTTCAAGACCCGTCTAATGTTGGTGTCTAGCGTCGACTGCTGGCAACTTGAACCACAAACTTGTACCACAAACTAAGAGGAAAACAAATGTATCTTTTAGTATTGGGACCCTGATATGTAAATCAGGCGCCTTCCGCTTCCATCCACCACTCTCTTCTAATCAAAGAATTCACGTCCAGTCCTCTGGACTTGCTATATTTGGGTCCTGATATTTTGTCTTCCAGGCTGTCTATGATTTCTCCTTGAAGAAATTTGAAGTCAGTGGAATATGCTTATTGGCGTTATTTTATAATGCATATTTTTGCTTACTCAACCATATTGCTTCGTGGATGAGGAGTCCAATCAAGAGTAACCTTGGTCGGAGTGGCTAAGAGGTATGGCGTCCGTCTCGAGTTCTGGAGGTACCGGGTTCTATTCCCATTTGAGGGAATATAATTTATGGAACTTTTTTTCAGAACCAGTGGTCATAATGATGTAATACTCCCCCCTGGTCTCCTAGGTAGTGAGATTGGATGCCCAGCCTTCTCGGATAAGGGCGATAAAATAGGAGGTCCCGTGTGCAAGTTGCGCACGTTAAACATTTCACGACTGTTAGAAATCCGAAAGGGGAGCAAAGAATAGTAACACTATACCCTGCCATGCAAGTCGTAAAAATCGACTAAGGAGGGTTGGGCATGGGGCTGTTTACCCCATCCTTAAAAAACTTGTTACCACAAAAACTTCAACAAACATGGACAAGTCAAATAAAGAATATAAATCAACGCAGAAGCCCAAATCAGAAGAAGGTCCTCTGGAAAGGGGGTGCATGAAGCAACCCAGAGAAAACCGAAAGGAGTCTTGGGTGCCGACTAACCTTATTTCGTCTAGGAAAAATCTCCAGGATTGGCACCTGGAATGTTCGCACTCTATGTGAACATGGGAAAACTGCACAGGTAGCAGCAGAAATGACAAATTACAGGATTGATATCCTGGGTCTCTGCAAGACACGGTAGAAGGGCATATAGAGGAGGAGATTGATCACAGAGGAAATGTTGTTGTCCTCAGGACATCAGGAGGAAAGAGCCCACCACAGTGAAGGGGTGGCTCTAATGCTGTATAGGGAAGCACAGAAGGTACTTATAGAAAGGGAAGCAATGGGACCCCGAATTATAACAGCAAGGTTTAAATCAGCCAAAAAGAAAGTAAATATAAACATTATCCAATGTTATGCACCAACAAATGATAAAGAAGAATCTGAGAAAGAAGACTTTTACACCAGATTACAAAACGTCTTGAACAAAAAGAAAAGAAAGGACATCACAATTTTGATGGGGGAATTAAACCCAAAAATTGGTACAGACGTCCAGTCTGATTGGCTTTGAAGAAATCTTGGGAAAGCATGGATTGGGTATGATGAGCAAGAATGGGGAACTATTAGCTAACTTCTGTGCTTCCAATCAACTAGCTATAGGAGGAAGCATATTTTCACATAAAATAATACAAAAAGCAACATGGATATCACCAGACCACAGAGCTGAGAATCAGATTGATCCCATATGCATAAGTAAGAAGTTTAGGTCATCATTGCATGATGAAAAAGTATGTAGAGGAGCAGATTTGGTAACAGACCACCATCTTCTGTTGGCTAAAACAAAATTAAAACTCAAGAAATTTACAACAGTATATAGCTATAGACAACAGTACAATGTGGGAAATCTAAGAAATCAGGAAATAAGAGAAAAATTTTCTATCACAGTATAAAACAAATACCTAGTACTCCAACAACTGGAAGATGAAGCAGATACGGAAGACCAATGGCAACAAGTAAAGAATATATGGAACGAGACATGTGAAGAAGTACTGAGAAAAAGAGAACATCGGCACAAAGCATGAATAACAACAGAAACCATTAGCAAGATAGAAGACAGGAAGACAAGAAAGCAGATTTAAACAGAAGAAAAACCAGAAGCTCCAAAGCCAAGGCTCATGAAGTGTACATAGAAGAAAACAAAAAAGTTATAAGAAACATCAAAAGAGACAAGAGGATGTATTGTGACAAAATGGGGCGGCCCCTATCGATCTTTCTTTCTCTAAGGCAGTATCAGTACATTTGTGGTACTGATTTTTATTATGTGCTCTCTAGTGTCGCACTTTTCTTTCTTTCTTTCTTTCTTTCGTCGTTATTTTTCTGCTAAGTAGCAGATATTTAATTTTGTAAAATCATTCGACACTCCTCTCTGTTATGTCATCTGTTTGTTACCCGGTCATCCTGGTTTGCGGTGAGCAGCTGAGATAAGATAGTCGCCGGCATGTTTAGATTGAACCGCTGATAAAACGACTCGTTTGGTAACCCAGATGGGCAGACACGGAGGTTTTGCGTACTCATACGACAGATAACGAGATTACTGTCAGTGTGACACATGTGGGCAGACAAGTGTGACATAAGCGCTTCCGGGTCATCCTTGATACACCAACATTACTTTTTAATAAAGTAATAAGTATTACAGCTTACCGATGTTGTCATGTGTGTGTACCGATCTGCCTGTGAGAGTGTATGCAAGGCATCATATATCCATATATGGTAATACGTGACCTTTGCAGGCACGCACCTTATTTCACGAGGGACTATTTTGAAATCATCACACCCTATCTACATGATTTGAAATGATTGGATCTTTCTGGTTAGTTTCATAACAACAATGCGTGGGAAGATAGTCTGATCATTTTCACAGTTTTATTTAACTGTGAATTTTACGCTCGCCAAGAGAACATTAGACCTCGCCAGAGTGAAGACTAGATTCATAAGATTCATAATTTCTTTTTTTAACCGGACCTTTTATTTGAGAACCAAATAAGACTTACAAAGCACAGCAAATCTCTACATTTTAATAAGGAACATCGGGTCTATGAAAACTGAAACACACGGAGTCAGAGAGGGAATCTATTGTCAAATTAAAGACACTCCAGACGCGTGTAAAAGACCGACTCGTCTCTTTTATTCATCTGAGCAACAAGTCTGTAGCCAAGATTGGCGTAAGTAGTGCATTTTTCATTCTATGTTTCAATACCAACATGTGAACTAACACACACACACACACACACACATATATATATATATATATATATATATATATATATATATATATATATATATATATATATATATATATATATATATATATAAAATTTCAGGGGAAATGTTTAAAGCAGTTAATGACAACAACCTCTTGAGAATATTATAAATGAAGTATGGAGAGAAGAACAACCACCACAACAATGGAAAGACAGTATTATTGTAAAGTTACCGAAGAAAGGTGATCTATCAGACTGTAATAACTGGCGTGGTATATCTCTATTATCAGTACCTGGAAAATTATTATGTTGCATGATGTTAGAAAGACTTAAATTGCATGCTGACGAAAAGATCAGAGAAGAACAAGCGGGTTTCAGGCCGAAACGATCATGTATTGATCAAATATTCACACTAAGAAACAATTATAGAAGAATCAGTGGAAAGGCAATCGCCACTTATTATCACCTTCGTCGATTTTCAAAAAGCCTTTGATAGTCTACACCGCCCATCATTGTGGAAGATACTTACAATCTATGGTTTTCCAACAAAATATGTGAATATAATCAAAGCGCTATATGACAATGCAAGATGTTGTGTTAGAACAAATAAAGGGAATACAGAATGGTTTACAGTAGAAATAGGGGTGAAACAAGGCTGTATTATGTCACCACTACTTTTTGGAATAGCTATTGATTGGGTTATGAGAAACTATACCCACAATGAACAATTGGGTATAAAATGGACAAATGGAAAATTCCTGGGGGACTTGGATTTCGCAGATGATGTAGCATTCTTAAGTTCAACACCAAGGCAATCCCAAGAAGCAATAAATAACACTGACTAACAAAAAAAAACTTTTTTTTTCTTTCTCTAACATTTCTATGTTTTTCTGGTCAATTTTAATGCGCTGTTTTTAAATCTGCAAACCGTTTTTCTCTATCAGGTCGGGATCTCTAGAAATATGCAATTGAAGTTTTTTAACAACGCATACAGTATTACAACATCATTTGTACAAGAAGTATAACAGTTATGTAGGCTTGAATTTCTTTGCAGTCGACTTTCGTCGGTGAATGGCATGTGGTACATCACGATGAAGCATCCAACAATAATCGGCAAGCATGGTCACACTCCACCGTCATAATTTTCTCGAAGATAAGTGAAAGCTTTGCTCGTTTTATCTAACGCTTTACAAAATTCTTAATGAGCCCCAACTTTATATGTAAACAGTGGTAAAATAAAACTAATGGCTCGTGTATTACATTTTTATGCCCGAGCTGCATACGATCCCGGATAGGCCACACCTTTCTTGCATAATGTTCCTGTCTGTTGCGACTGTCCCATTCACATCGGAAGCAACAAAATTTAGTATACCCAGTCTGCATGCCCGTGAGAATTGCAATGACCTTTAGGTCTCCACAAATCCGCCATTGGTAGTCATTGTACTTTATTTTTTTCCAAACGTATAGCCATATTGTCATAAGTTTCTTTCATATGAACAGAGTAGGCGACTGGAATTGATGAAAATAAATTTCTGTTATGCAATAACACGGCTTTTAGACTAGTCTTGGAAGAATCGATGAAAAATCGCCATTCGTTGACTATGTGCTCATGACCGTTTACATCTTTGCAATAGCAAATGTCATCATCCATCTCAAAGTATTGAACAAGTTCTCTGTGTCTATGACGAAATTTAGATATCGGAGTATTGGGCGCTAAAAGATTCCATTCTTTGAGTCGCGAACCGAGTAATTCCGCTTGTCCTTTGGTAAGAGCGAGATCACGTATTAGATCTGAAAGTTCTGAATGGTTAATTAAGTAAACACCATCATTCACCGGTATGTAATCTGAGTCAGAATTAGTTTCTAAAGCAGGTAAACTATCACTTTCTGATGGTTCATTTACGTCCAACGGATATTGTTCTGGTGGTACTTGGATCGGACACGTGATTGGATCATGAGGCACTGGTTTCGAAACCGATTCAATATTTGGATAAACCACAGACTTTCTAGTTTTAAAAGTGAAACCATGGATATTTGTCAAGCAGAAGTAACAATCAGTAGTGTGATTTGTATGTTCACGCCATATTACTGGCACTCCAAAAGGCATCGACTTATGCTTCGGCGATTTTCGTAACCAACCTGCCAATGTATTTGCACAAGTCGAACTAACTGCATTTGGCTTCCAAGATTTATTTGCATCTTCAACTTTCGAATCGAAATAAAGTTCATATGCTTTCTTTAGTAATGGTGTAAAGTTTTTCTGGTCAACACGATCGGTAAAATATCCACACACGTAACAGAACAGATCAGCCGAATTTCTACAACTTCTAGAAGCCATATTTTGCTCAGAATTATTTCAAAATACAGTAACTATTTGAAAAAGTAGCGTAACATATGTCATGCATCTTTTAGCAGTATAAAAAGTAGAATTATGTTGCTTTTTATTAATTTTTAATAAGTTATATAGTAAAAATGAAATGGAGCAAATAACGGTTTCCCAAAAATATATTTATTCACAAATATCTTAAGAACCTGACGTGATAGAGATAAACGGATTTCAGATTTGAAATCAGTGCAAGAAACTGACCTAAGAACACTTATTCTTATATAAGAAAGAAAAATGTTGTTTGTCAGTGTAATTTGTGTTATCTCTCGGTTAAAATAGGTCTCCAAATAAATGCCTCTAAAACTAAAGCTATGAACTTTTCTAACGAGACCTTTGATATCATCTTGAACGGGGAAAAACTACAGAAAGTTGAAAGTTTCAATTATTTAGGCTGTAAAATGACTCAGGATGGTGAGAGAAATCCATACTAGAATTGCTTTGGCAGCTAGCGCCTTCAATAGATTATCTAACATTTGGAAATTACGATCATTGAATATACATACCAAGCTTCGTCTGTTTAATTCAAACTGTTATCTCAGTGTTAAACATACGGCTGTGAGAGTTGGAAAATAACAAAATCATTGGAGAACAAGCTGAATACATTCGAGAACAAATGTCTTAGAAAACTCATGAACATCAGTTGGAAAGAATTCAAGACTAATCGACAAATAAGAGAAGACTCTAGGCAGAAATATGTCTCCGACTATATAAGGAAAAGACGATGGTCATATATCGGTCATGTCCTACATGCAAAACAACAGAATACCACTACAGGCGCTCACTTGGGTTCCTGAGGGTAAGAGGAAAAAAGGAAGACCAAAAGAAACACTCAGAAGAACATTAATAAGAGAAGGAAGAACGTTGGGCCTAAATAATGTGCAAGAGCTAAGAGGAGTGGCGTCACAACGAACAACCTGGAGAGCACTGATTTCTGCCTTATGCGCCGTGTTTGGTGCTTAAAGAATTTATTATTATTTTCTTATAATATATATATATATATATATATATATATATATATATATATATATATATATATATATATATATATATATATATATATATATATATATATATATATGTGTGTGTGTGTGTGTGTGTGTGTGTGTGTGTGTGTATGTGTGTGTGTGACATTTACTGAAGTGCTTGTATATTAACTATGTACACCATGATATCACCATCCACTCCCTGCTCTCTATACAGTCTGGGCCATCTCTGCTGTTGGTTCCTTATGAGGAAACTCGCATGAAGCAGTCACCATCTCTTGCAGTGGTGGTTCATATGTCAGGTTATTTACAGTGATGAAGTCACCAGTTTCATATGCTACTGTACATCCAAAAGCAATTTATACACGTCAAAAATGCAAACTATGAAGTGATAAAATCCATATTACAGCTCGAGTTTTTCGGGTGAATTAAACCCAGATGTTTTCATAGGAAACGTCCGAATGTTGTCGAGCAACTGATTTAAGATGCCGTCACTTTAAGTAACTTAGTGCACTTGATCTAGGATCATATAACTTAAGGCGAAAAATGATTTCTCTGGGGCTCCCTCTTCTAATCAAAGAATTCACGTCCTGTCCTCTGAACTGTCCTATATTTGAGTCCTAATATTCTGTGTTCCTGGCTGACTATAATTTCTCCTTGAAGAAATTTGAAGTCAGTGAAATAGGCTTACGGGGCGCTATGTTTCGCATACTTCCCATATTGCTACTTTGATGAGAAGTCTAATCATGAGCAGTTTATCTTTGTTTTTCAAATGCCAATCCGCCTAGGCCGGTCCCAAGCCCGGCTGAAAAAGGAGGAGGGCTGCCTGCATGGAGGCCGTAAGGAGGCAGCCCCTCCACCATGCAAAGGCACAACAGGCCAACCACTTGTTTGCTTTAAACTTTTGATTACGAGAACTACAAGACAGAAAACCGGACTGATTCTAAAGGCGACAAACTGGAACGGACTACGGACTACGACTTATGGAACTTGGAACACAAGAAATATAAATGGGAAAGAAGAGGAGCTGGTGGAAGAGATGAGGAAAGCAAAACTAGAAATCCTAGCTATAACGGAAACAAAGAAAAAAAAACAAGGAGTGATGGATCTCGATGGCAACACGCTGCTCTATAGTGGTGTACCCACATGTGAAAGAGCTAAAGTTGCATTGTGGCCAAAAACCAAAAAGATACTATCAAGGGATGGAACTTTGTCTCGGAGCGCATTATGGTTGTAAAACTAAAAGAAGGAGAAACCATAGTCAACCTGGTCATAGTGTATGAGCCAAATGAGGTTGAGAGAGAGCAGAGGTCAAGGAGGAATTCTTCGAGCTGCTTCAAAGGACTGTGGATGACTGCCTAGATGAAATTATCATGCTCGGAGATTTCAATGCCAGAGTTGGAAATGACCTTGCTAGATGGGGTGGAGTTATCGGAAGATATGGAGAAGATACTCTCAATGACGGGAGCCGCGGTAGCATAGTGGTTAGTGTACTGGCTTCCTAGCTCAGTGGTCTATGGTTCAATCCCCAAATGAGATGGGATATTTTTTAGGCCGCAAACGGCTCCTGGATCGACACATCCCCAAATGGGTATCAAAGCAACTCTGGGCAGGTTAAAGGCGGCTGGCGTGATGCTGACCACATCACCCCTAATGTGCCGATGGTCAAGAAAATATGGGCCTAACACCATATTCCCAATATGCCTCAATGGGCGTGTAACGGGATCCTTTTTTTCACTCTCAATGACAATGGAAAGCGACTCCTTAGATTATGCAGTGGGCAGAATCTGATCATTACAAACACAAAGTTCCCCCATAAGCGCATACATGCATACACTAGATGTGAAACAACAAAGAATGAGAAATCAGTGATCGACTGTGCCATAGTCAGGAGGAGCTCATTCAAGCATGTCCGGGATGCTAGAGTCTGGAGGGGGTCAGAGATTGGAAGTGATCACTACCTGCTTACAATCAAAAGAAAAACTGAAAGAGTTGCTCAGCCTAGGAACTGCCCAACATCACGCAAGAAACTAAGTAAACGAACGGAAGAAATGAGCATTAAGACCTACAAGCTGAGAGAGCCAGAAATTAAGACCAGATATCAGGGACTTATTGCTGCAGAGGTGAGCAACACTGAAGAACAGCCTGATGACTTAGAAACCCTCTGGCTTAAATTCAAGGACATCATAAAGACAGCTGCAGCACAAGCATCTGGTGAAAAGTCCGACTTGTGAACAAGAGAAAGAGGACACCTTGGTGGACAGAGGAAGTCAAAGAGAAAATAAGAGAGAAGAAAATGGCATGGAAACAATACTTATGAGCTAAAAACACAACAGGACAAATGGAGAATTATAGAGAATATGTGACACTTAGAACAGAAGCAAAGAACAAGGTGCTATCAACAAAACAGAAGTCCTGGGAATAATTTGGAGAAAAGCTAGAAAAAGATGCGCAAAAAAACCAGAAATTGTTCTATAAGACCCTAAAGAACATGAAAAAGGAAAAACAATGCCCTCTAAAATGTATAAAGGACAAGCAATGCAAATTGCTTACTGCCGCGAAGGAAGTAATGGAACGATGGAAAGAATATTTCTCAGAACTCCTGGATGGTGGGCATGGGGAAGCACCAGAAATGATAACCACTAGCACCGAAGAGAAAACCAATGATGATGAAGATGACATAAAGATGGAAGAACTGAAGGCAGCACTGGAGAAAATCAAGATGGGCAAAGCAGCAGGGCGTGATGGTATAACACTAGAAATGGTTAACTACATGGGAGCATCAGGCGACCTATTACTCTTAAGGGTCCTATAGGCAGCGTGGTGCAACAAGACCATACCAAAGGATTGGGAGATTGTCATCATAACACCAATTTTCAAAAAGGATGACAATCGACAATGTGGAAAGCATAGAGGCATATCCCTTCTCAGTGTCCCCGGTAAAATCTACTCTAGAATCCTAGAGCAGAGACTCCGACGCCTAGCTAAGCCACAATTGGATGAGGTCCAGTGCGGATTCCGAGCAAACCGAAGTACCCAAGACCTAATCTTCACACTCAGCCAGCTGAGGGAAAATGCCATTGAGTATAAGAGTGAGATCCATCTTTGTTTCATAGATCTGGAAAAGGCGTTTGACAGGGTCCCCTGGAGCAAACTTTGGGACTTTTTGACAAGGAAGAACATTCCACCACATCTGATTCATGCTATACATAACTTCTACAAGTCTTGCAGAAATTATGTGAGGACAGAAAACCATAAGTCAGAATAGTTCAGGACTATCACTGGTGTAAGACAAGGTGATATCCTGTCACCATATCTTTTCATACTCCTCATAGACGATGTCATCAAGGCATGAAAGGAGAGAACAAGAAAGTATTCAGTGGGGTACTGGAAGATGAGACAGGTCTGTATTTCAGAGCTGGCGTTTGCTGATGATGTTGCCCTGATTGCTAAATCAGAGGCACATCTCCAATCCAACCTGCAAGTCTGGAAGGAAGAGCTGGAGAAGAGAGGGATGGTCATAAGCAGCTCTAAAACAAAATCCATGGTGATATCACGAGAAGAGAAGACATCAGATTAAGCTGGGAGAGCAGGTCGACCACTTTAAATACCTTGGAGCTATCATAGACCGAAAGGAAGGCATCAAAGAAGAGTTGGCCACTCGAAAAGCAGCAGCTGGGAGACTTTTTCAGGCCATAAATCGAGGATTCCTCAGCAAGAGAGAGGTTGGTAAGAAAATGAAGATGGCTGTATACCGCTCCACCTATGTCCCAGTCTTGACATATGGATGCGAGTCATGGGCAATAACTACAACCCACAAAAGCCAGATCCAAACCTTAGAAATGAGGTATGTGAGGAAGGTGATTGAAGTAACAAGAAGAGACATGGTCCGCAACCAGACGATACGTCAAGGCCTAAAATCCCACCCCGTGCAGACCCAAGTAGAACACTCCCAACTAAGCTGGTTTGGCCATGTCTGCAGAATGGGAGAAGATTGGCTACCACGACAAGCATGGGAAACAAAGAGCCAGGGATGCAGACCCCCAGGACGACCCAGAGTCCGCTGGGAGGACAATATTAGACAATCTTTTAAGGGCCGAGGACTAGAATGGAACGAGGCTAGGAGGAAGACAGCTGATAGGATAGTCTGGTGCTCTCTCTCCCAAACCTCTACACCTCACGGTAGAAGGGGAACGACTAAGTAAGTAAGTAAGTAAGCAACAGCCAGCATCGTTTTCATTTATATGAATATCTTGTGAAGACTCCCATGTGATAGAAACTTTACTACTCTTCTATCTACATTTCTGCCAAGAGTAATCGTGTGTAAAGATAGACTCCATTGAAGCCTATAATAGATACTCTTGATTTTTGGCCAGTGTTGGGCCACTACTGCAAAGCAGGGGAGGCAATACCGTCACAAGTATATTGAAGAGTTGACACGAGAAGCAGAGGAAGCTGCAGCCAACGGAAATATGAGGGACCTGTACAACAACACGAAGAAGCTAACAGGGAACTATAAGCAAGCCAATGGCCTCATAAAAGCTAGGAATGGAACATTGCTTAGTAATATACAAGAACAAATGAAGAGATGGACAGAACATTTTGAGGAACTCAATAGACCAGCTCTAACTAATCCCCCAGACATCCAGTCAGCAGAAGAGGAGCTACAAATCAGCTGTGAACGACCAAGTAGAGAAGAAATAAAGAACGCCATAAAGCTCCTGAAAGATGGAAAAGCAACTGGTCCAGATGGCAATAAAGCAGAGGCCATCACAACAGATATTGATACCTCTTCTTCTTCTTCTTCTTCCGTCCTTAGCCAACGACCGGCAAAGCAGTCAGTGGCCATTACGCCTAGTGGCGTCTTAAGGGCAACAGCGAATAGATTTTCTCTGCCGTTGTTCCTATCACGCCTAAAGGCGTCTTTAGGGCAACGACAAATCAATCCGTTTGTCGTTGTTTCCGTAATCAAAGTGACTGGACTACTTGGCAAAGTCTGGGAAGGTTATCTGGTCAAGTTGCCTAAGAAGGGAAATAAACAAGAGTGCACAAATTATAGAGGAATAGTGTTACTATCAGTGCCAGGAAAAGTATTAAACAGAATCATATTTGAGAGATTAAAAGAGTCGATAGACAAGCAACTGAGAGATGAGCAAGCAGGTTTTCGACAAAACAGATCCTGTACAGACCAGATAGCCACATTGAGAATAATAGTTGAACAAAGTCTGGAATGGAATTCACCGCTTTACATCGGATTCGTGGACTACGAAAAGGCATTTGACAGTGTAGGCAGAGAATCACTTTGGAAACTGATGAGGCATTATGGAGTTCCCATGAAGATCATTAACTTAAAAAGGAAGAACTATGAAGACATGACATGCAGAGTTCTTCATGAAGGACAACTTCCAGAACCGTTTAGGATAAGAACGGGAGTGAGACAGGGATGCCTCTTATCTCCATTTCTTTTCTTACCAGCAATAGATTGGGTTATGAAAACATCGACATCACGCAACAGAAATGGAATCCAGTGGAATCTGACTAAACAGCTTGATGATCTGGATTTTGCAGATGACTTGGCTCTTCTGTCCCATAACCATAATCAGATGCAGGAGAAAATGAAAATTCTCGATGAGAGGTCACAACAAGTGGGCCTGAAAATACACAGTGAAAAGGCAAAGATTATGAGAATAAATGCAAGAAATGATAACAAGATTGAACTTGAAGAAACACCACTAAAGGATGTAGAGTCGTACACATATCTTGGTAGTAATATAGACAAAGTTGGAGGGACAGACAATGATATCAAAATAAGAATACAAAAAGCAAGAGGCGCTTTTATTGCACTGGGAAACATGTGGAGAACAAGAGAAATCAAGTCCAACACGAAAATAAGAATCTTCAACTCAAATGTCAAGTCAGTCCTATTGTATGGCTCTGAGACATGGAGAACAACAAAAACAACAACTAAATGCTACAGACTTTTATAAACGGGTGCTTGCGTAGAATAGAAGGACTGAAATGGTATGACAAAGTCACAAATGTGGAACTGATGACAAGAACCAGACAAGTGCCAGTGGAACAAGAGTTGAGAAGAAGACGCTGGAGATGGATAGGACACACATTGAGGAAACCTGTTGATAGCAATACAAGGCAGTCCTTGTTCTGGAATCTACAGGGAAAGAGAGGCAGAGGTAGACCAAAAAACACATGGAGAAGAGAACTGGATACAGAGGTGAAAATGATGAGGAAAACATGGAAAGAACTTGAGCGGATGGCACGATCCAGGAAGACTTGGCATCTGTTTGTTTAAGGCCTATGTTCCTCGGGGCGCTAAAAGGTATTGATTGATTGTTGGAAATCGTAAAGAGTAGGCCTATCAGGCCACTGCCCCGGCAAAATTCTAAAAATTAGAAACCTACCCACAACAAATATATTTCTAGAATGTGTGATTTCTAAATACACACAATGGGATTCTCGCCGGTTCTACGGAGTTCGTGCACTGTGCTGGGATCCTCCTTGTTTGATCAATGGGGGGAGATCGGAGCACTGATGGAGTAGTCCGTGTGCAATGAAGATAGTCTTTAAAACCAAACCAAACCAAGAGCAGCCTATCTTAGCATCTCAAATGCCAAACCAATGGTAACTAACTGTCTGATTGTGGTAGGTGTCTAATTTTGCTTTCCTCATCTCCTCCACCAGCTCATCTTCTTTCCCGTGAATATTCCTAATATTCCACGATCTATACGTCGTAGTCCTTGCCAGTTCGTCGCTTTAAGATCACTACGGTTTTCTCTCTTGCATTACTTTTAATCGGGTTTTAAGGCAAACAGGTGATTTGGCTAATGTGCCTTTGCAAGTTGGAGGGGCCGCCTACTCCTTGTTCAGCCAGGCTTGGGATATGATGAGATTTGTCCGTCGTATTCGATGAGGACCATCGACATCTCTCGTAATACAGTTCCTTCTTGGATGTTAAGTGGGTGCGCATATGGCTGATCAAGCCAATGCGGGCAAGAAAAGTCCTGTAGCATGACCGACATACAAGGCCCGAAGACAGTACAGGCTGCACATCCACGCTTGACTTTCGGGCTGCACGTTTTTTCTGGGCAACCCTCACACGGCTGGCCTCGCTGACTGCAACACCCATTTCGATAGCGCCTCTGCAGACTGTGCGATCCTGTGCCAGTTGCTCCCAGGTGGTTGTATTAATCTGGCAGCTCTTCAGTGACTACCTCAGGATGTCTTTGAAGAGCTTCTTTGGTCGTCCTCTAGTACGCTTTCCCTCCCTCAACTCGCCATACAGCAGGCTCTGTTGGAGGCGTTCATTTGGCATACGAACCAGATGTTCGGTCCATCGAAACTGCGCTTTCTGAAACAGTGTATAGACACTGGGCATATCTGCTCTTGATTGAATGTCGGTATCTGTGATTTTATCCTGCCATCGAATGTTTAGTACGTGACGCAGGCAGGTTGTATGGAAGTGATTTAATTTTCGAGCATGTCTAGCATAAACGGTCCACTCTCACTGGCGTAAAGGAGGATGGGGAGGACGACGGCACAGTACATCTTCAGTTTGGCCTTGACGCTAATATCTACGTTCCCACACTGAGTCTTCCAAACGCAACTGGCTTTTGCTATTCTGTTAGCCACTATATATATATATATAATGTTATACACACCTTAAAAATAAAATGCAGATTAAATAAACTGTAATGTTGATTAAAATTAGAACACCTGTTTGTCAACTGCGACATAGTGGATGTTGAGAGAGAGAGAGAGAGAGAGAGAGAGAGAGAGAGAGAGAGAGAGAGAGAGAGAGAGAGAGAGAGAGAGAGAGAGAGAGAGAGAGAGACTGGACTTTTACTAACGGATGTGCTTAACTGCTGGTGATTTTATTGCTAGATCTATGGAGTGGGAAAAATAGATAGGGTGTTGCCTTGTGCCACGCTTTACTTAGCTCAAACCTATCAATTTTAAATGATGGACACTCAACAAGACTGGCATCTACACCAGGGGGTACTGATTGTGTCACAGATTTGGCTCTGATTTCTAGTTCTGCCGCCACCTTTGCACGTTAGGACGTATTGCAAGCTCAAGAGAGCGTTCACCTTCTCTGTGTAGTACTCATTGCGAAAGGAAAGACCACCAGACACAGGAAACCGAAACAGACTTTCCAGTATCATACAGACCCACATGGTGGTAATGGTCCTGTTCAAATACTGCGTCAAAGTGCAAAACAAAAGACAACTCGCACACCTTTTACACAACCACCCTGGTGGAATGAGACAGTGGAGACAGCATGGTTGGAAAAGGAGATATCGACAAAGTCATGACGGATAGCACGAAAGGGAAGGAGGATGAGTGATGAAGAGGCGGAAGATTTTAAGGAAAAAAAGCAAAGAGCCATCAATAACTTCAAGGGCTTGGCAAGAGAAGACAAGGACACAGTGTGGAAGGCCTTTGTGACACAGGTGTGCACTGACAAAACACTACATAAATTCTAGTCCATACATCGCAAAATAAGTAGCAAAAGTACAAGCTAACCATTTCTTAGTATTCTCAGATAGACAGGGATAAGCCTGAATACCGATGCCGAAAAAGGACATGCATTACTCGAGGGTTACATTACTGAGACGAATAAAGGTGATAAAACTGCCCGCCAAGAAATTAAAGACCGTATCCTGGAAAGCGACAGAAGAGGCGACATACATTTCGACCTAATATCCGAAGACGACGCCTTGTGCACTTTAGCAACCAGTAAAAACACTGCCCCGGGTCCTGAAGTTGTACAGTATCACCACGAAAAACATCTCGATGACACGGGCATTAAGAATGTGGTGAGAGATTTCAACAGCAGCATAATGAATGCTGAGGTGCCAGAAGACTGGCTATATAATTACCTACAGCCACTTCCTAAACCTGGTAAAGACCCTACACTTCTCAGCAGCTATAGAATTATCACAATGCAGAATGTCTACGGTACATTACTAGAAAAGATAGTAGCACAGAAAATAATGAATCACCTCGAAAATGCACAGATCCTACCTGATACTCTCGGAAACTAAATGTACATGAAAGTAACATGGGGCAACGCTAGAACTTTTTGCTAGTGATATATACAAGGGGTTCCAAGGTAAACGAGAAACGGTTGCAGTAGCTATCGACCTAGAGGATGCTTATGACAGTGAACTTTGAATCATGGATGAACTGTGTAATGGCTTGCGGTGTTAACCCTTGGCTAACAAGACGGATAGCAGCTGCCTTAACTAAGATATCAGTGGAATTTCGCATGAGAATATGGATATCAGATCCAATGCGCATTTACATGGGACTGCCTCAGGGTTCTCCACTATCGCCGTTGCTGTTTAATATCTATGTAACAAAAGTAGCCACCATTCAGCCAATTGGGTTGGGAAAAACACTGACTTTTGCTGATGACATACTCATTTACAGAACTAGCTCTGACCAACAGGAGATGGTTAATAGCATACATGGGACACTACAGGAGGTGTTTAACTGGTGCAAGGAAACTGTCTCAAAAGTCAATCCCAACAAGTCCTGTGTGATGTGGTGCTCCTTAAACAACTCCATAGTGAAAACAGATATTCCAAAATTACAATCAATGGACAGAAAATTGAAAGGCAAGAAAAGCTGAAATACCTTAGAATTACATGCGATCACTGGCTATCGTATATGTACCATGTTGATCACATCATACGAAAATGCAGGAGCGTTCTGGTAGCCCTGAAAATAGTGGCCGCTGCGCATCTGGAGCTGAGATTACTATTTCTTCTTTATCAACAGCTAGTCATATCAGAGAGTATGGGCTGGGAATTCCTAATGCTGTCAGTAACACAATGTGAACGGCTAGAACGCATTCAGAATGAAGGGATGCGTATAGTCTTGGGCTGTACACGTGATACCACTATCGTGACAATGAGGTACATGACTGGAGTGCTGTCGATAAGATCCAGATATGCGATGGCCCAGACAAAAGTCTATATGCGAGTAACCACAGACAAACGGCACCCCCTGCATGGAAACATAGCTGACATCAAGAAAGCAAGAATAAAGAGAGGGATGTCATGGATGACACAGGCAGAAACAACGATCAAGCAAGTCACCACAGTTGAAAATATATTCAAAGGGAAAGAGTGGAGTAAGTCAGATGAGAGCTGGATTAACTACCAGAGAGTATCAGAAAATCTCGAAGACAGCCGGATATAGTGCTGCATTCTTCATCATCGCAGCAGGTTATATTGATTGAACTGACCGTGCTATTGGAATCCAGATTTGACGAGCAACATTCGTTGAAAGCGGCAAAGTATAGTGATCTGGCCGCGGATCTCAGACACGATGGGTTCACTGCAAGGTGGGTGCAAGAGGGCTCGTGGCTGCGTCAGTGTATGATTTATTGAAACTGTTGGGGCTGAGGGGACAGTCGAGAACAAGGACACTGAAGAGGCTTAGTGAAACTGTGGAAAAGGCATCATGCTGGCTGTAGAACAAATGCAATGGGCTATGGAACGCAAAACAGCAAAAATCTAGCCCCACCTGCAGTATAGGAAACATCTTGATATTGAAATTTTTCTAAGTCCTCAATACACTGAGTTGTAGTTGTATTGGTGAAAGGACGGCGGCTCTACAGATAACCCGCGGTGTATTATATGAGGTGACGGGTGCAGTTAGATTTCAGTTGCCAGCTCTTAATGGCTTCACGCTTCGTCGGCTTCACGCAGGTGTATCAGTGGTGTGCTGCGGAACAATCGCAATAATTTGTCTTCACTTTGTTACTTTCACAATTGCCTCCGGTTGGCGGAATAGTGGATTTTAAAGCTGCAACCAAGGTAGAATGGATTCATTTTCTACACAAGACAGCAGGAGGCTGAGACACTTGGGAGTCATGACCCAGGTGGGTCCAGACCCCTAGAATGTAAAGGAGAATAAGGAGCCGAAACACTTGGTCGACAGGGGGACTGCGTCTGATGATCAGATTACCTCCTGTTGTATCGCTCTGTATAGAGTTTCCTATCCAATAAGTCATCATCAGAATTGGCAGAGACTGTAGAACTTGGGGCAATGGGAAAGCGGAACTGGAAATTAATCAACTGATGCTTGCTCATGCCGGGGATAATGATGCCTTTGTGTATATGGATAGGTCTGTGATTCGTGGGGACAAAATCAGGTTGGGGCTTCTCTGTTAGGGTAAAGGGCAGAATCGTCGCCGAACATAGCGAAGCGTACAAGATAACAACTTCTAGCATGAGTGTCACAGAATGGATTGGGGCGACCCCTTCTTCTTCCTAATCTCTGTTTCACCACGACAGTAATCGGTACATTTGTGATACGGATTTTATTGCGTGCTTTCTTTTTGTCACACTTTCTTTCTCTTTCATTCTTTGCTAAGTAGCAGATATTTTGTATCTACATTCTTTTGCTGCTTTCAGTATATTGTGTCTTGTCTGTTTATCTGACACTCCTGGTGGATGATAATACTAAACATTTGCAGGAGCGGCTGAGAGAACATTATCGACAACCAAGTTGGTTAATCGCAGGCGCGGCCAATATCAGTACACAGATTAACACGTACAAAGCCCAGCGCAATCTGCTTAATCACTGATAAGGCTCGGGTGCGTCTCCGCCAAAGTTGTAAAGAGACGGATTTTGAGTGTACTCAAGCAACAGATAAGACATTACTTTAGCAAAAGTAATAAGTTGTTACATCTGACACACGTTGTCGTATGAGGTTACCGATGCGTTTGTAAGTTGGTACACAGAGCAATCGGATGTTTACAGTACATTTTCAGAAAAGTAATGTTTGAAATTTTGCACTAGATGAGTCATGCAAAATATTCAAAGCAGATTGGCTGATCATTTTAGCCCCATAATAAACAGAGTGGGGTAAGACAGTAAATATAACCTGACACATTTCAGTGTTTTTCCACTGTGAGATTCACGCTTGCCAAAGACACCAGACGTGCCAGTTAGAATTCAGAATTTCCATTTATCAGACCGGACACCTTTTATTAGAGTATTCATTAGGACTTACAATTCAGCCCAGGAAATCTCTTGCAATTTAATAAGGAAAGCCGCTTTCTGAGGAAACTGAAGGAAACACACGGAGCCAGAAAGGGGATCAAAGTTCAAATTAAAGACCCCAAGTACACGTGTAATAAGGCAACTGCCAGTGCCTATTATTCATCTGAGCAAAATGTCTGTGAGCCAGGATTGGCGTAAGTTGTGATTTTACATTCTATATTTTATTACTAACATGTGAACTAACATATATGTATATTACGATGTGAATTTTAATATGTGAAAATCGCTAGTGGATGTCCCAGTCATTTGAGGCTGGCAACATCAGCTTATAGAATGATGGTTCATCAACTACCACTGCACGGGCTGTGACTGCTTTATTGCCAGTTTCTTAAAGAGAACTAAACGCATAAAGAGTCCCAGGTTCCATACGGAGCAGGGAGGGAAAGATGAAAGAAATGATATACATTCTAAGTATAATACTTACAGTTTCAAACCAGTGTAAATGTCGATGTTAACACATGTACTTTAAATTAGAGGAAGTTTCAAACTTTTCAAATCAGTGTAAGCATAAATGAAAACATATTCAATTTATATTGTGAACACTTTTCAATAGTGGAAATGTAAATATATTCTATCTGAGCTATTAACCTTTTCATTTAAATGTAATGTAAAGCTAAAGCTATTCAGTTTAAATGTAAAAGAAAGTTTTGTCCCGAAGGATTAAATTTAATTCTCATCGAGGGTAAATTCTGAGATAAATGGGATGGTAGAATAGAAGAAAGGGGACACATAAGTTTGCGTCGGGAAACGCAATACTCAAAAGAGCGTTTCGTTTCTATTCTTTACAATAGTTATTGGTGGTACCAGCAGAAAGTACTGTCTCTGGAACTAAAAGGGACAAGTGGCCTACGCTTTAAGACGAAGGACCAACTTTGTAGACTCTCCTTGATATTTCTGAGAAACGAGCTAAACCCGACAACCTTGACAAGTGACGAGCGGGAGCAGTGTAAAAAGAACCAACCCATCAGAAGGAGCAGAACCGTCATTAGCAGCTACGTTCCATATATAAGCTGCCAAAGTGAACTTTTTTTCATCGTCTCTATTATCCATCAATGATGAAACTTTTCTTCTAAACTGTTCAATTATTTTCAAACTGTTAAAACTTAAAGTGATTATTTAATTTTGTTATTTGTAATTTTACAAATTTAACTTTGACTTAATCATTTTAAAGTTACTGCATGTTTGTCTCAGTCGATTCACTACACACACTCTAAACAGAGCCATACCAGAATAATAAGAATTCCACTGAGTAAATCAGAGCTAAAATGAGCTAAAATTAATCATTGCTTAATTCTTCACAAAAGTTGTCGGCAGATTCTAGAATTAACGTGCTCAACCAAAAGCAGATCATAGGTAAATGACACCCTTTTGTGATAGATAGATGTCATTAACCTCGTTCTATCTACATCTCTGTCCAAGAGTACATCTTGTGGCTAAGGATGATACATATTTGAAGCCCATATTAGATACTCATGATTTAGTGCCACTGTTGGACCACAGACTACAAAGCAGGGTGAGGCAATACCATCAAATGAGAATGGAGGTCTAGTTCTTGCACAGCACAAACAGGC